>JAJAGP010000147.1:238250-452946 GCA_025084515.1 Ancistrus triradiatus | reverse complement strand
ACCCTGCTCTCCAGCAGCTCGTCCACGACCCTGCTCTCCAGCAGCTCGTCCACGACCCTGCTCTCCAGCAGCTCGTCCACGACACTGCTCTCCAGCAGCTCGTCCACGGCCCTGCTCTCCAGCAGCTCGTCCACGGCCCTGCTCTCCAGCAGCTCGTCCACGGCCCTGCTCTCCAGCAGCTCCTCCACGACCCTGCTCTCCAGCAGCTCGTCCACGGCCCTGCTCTCCAGCAGCTCGTCCACGACTCTGATCGCCGGCCTCCAGTCGTCGACTCCGCTCGCCTGCCTCCAGTCGTCGACTCCGCTCGTCAGTCTCCCGTCGGCGACTCCGCTCGTCAGCCTCCCGTCTTCGACTCCGCTCGTCAGCCTCCCGTCTTCGACTCCGCTCGTCAGCCTCCCGTCTTCGACTCCGCTCGCCAGCCTCCCGTCGTCGACTCCGCTCGCCAGCCTCTCGTCGTCGGCTTTGGATAGTATTGGTGCATTACTGGATAAGATTTAGATTGAACAGCCTGACAGCAGTAGGAAGGAAGGAGCTGCGGTATCTCTCCTATATAGAATAGAATGTAGGAAAACTATGAGTCATTCTGTAGAATGGGTGCCATTTGTTTGTTGTAACTCTTAAAAATTAAACTTCATTTTCTATAGTTTTTCAAAACTGAATAAAACGACATGTATATTTCACTGTTCATAATGAATATTGGTCAATATCAGGCAACTTTATTTTATTTTTACATGATTTCTTCTGTTACTGTTAGACAGTCACATTAGTCATATAAAATGTTTATCAGAGAATTTACAAAGAGTTTTCAGCACAGAATTAGCAAATACATAAAAGGTAACAACATGGCATCCATGCTAATAACAAAAGGGCATTGAGCACATTCCAATGATCTACCAAAAAATGTAATTTTTTACATAAACAAACAACGTTTACAAATAATTTGGGTAACAGAATTGTAAATTGTAATTGACCTTCTCAGTCATAGTTACACCATCATCAAATATACAAGGGAAAATAAGAGAGAGTTAAATTTTGGTCATCCCATGGTCTTCAGAAGATCCCAGTGATATGGCTTGTGACTTGTGGCATGGTAATATGTTATAGTAACAGGATTGATTGAAAACCTAGGCACATGACTAAAAGGTATATTTTAAAATGAAATCTTGTGGATTTCTTATGAAAAAAATTGGCATGGTTTATGTCATAAACCGAGTGTGTGATCAGAGTTCACTTTCTATATTGTCTCAACATTTCAATAGGGAACACCAGTGTGGATGAAACTCTTGAAATGGACATGTGTTTTACCAGGGTATCCATATATCAAGGCCTAGGGACTACACTTCAGCAAATTTGGCCATTTAGAAGGAAAGTTTAAACAACACCCTTAGAAACACAAGCATCTGATAATTAGCATTGACGACGTATTTAGCATCTCCACAGGCATACATTAATTAATATATTCAAACCTAGAGCAGAGACTAGATCAAAGTCTAAAATATGTTTAACCAAAGACCAAGAAAAAGATGTGATTCTTTCTTCTTCTCTTTTATTCTCCCTTCTATACAGGGTTTAGAAATAGAACCAGCAGCTCATAATGTAAGGTCGGGATCAGTGGGGGGTTTGCAGATTCCTTTGAGAAGAGAACGCAATTTAAATTCCACGGTATGTGGGATTGCTTTTTTCACCCATCCACTGATGAGGGCTGATATGTAATAGCAAGGAGGCTTAAGCTCCAGTCGCTCCCGGGAAGCCTCCTTCTGTGCGACAAGTCAGCGCTTATCAGAATGAAATGAGCAGGGAGTATAGGATAGATCAGTGGGGGATTTTGAACTGGCCTTGAGATCGAGAGTCACAGAGGGAGTGAGAATTATGTCCCCTACACACATCCTTCAGCTCGTTGTTTGAGAAAGTCCACTCATTGTTTTCTAGGTCATTATCAAATAATGCAGAGCGTGTCCCTTATTTGGTCTTTTAAATTTGTTCTCATGTTTTCTATGTCTGTCCCAGCTGGGAATGAGGGCTCGGCCGAGAATGGACAGAAAGAGACATCCACCTGTGACATATGCCAGTTCGGGGCTGAGTGTGATGTGGATGCAGAAGATGTATGGTAAGTTTGGAAAATTGGTTTAAATAATCATTTTTAAACCAAAACTGATACAACTCAAGTCCCACAGTTAAGGCATATAATTTAATACTATGTAGAGCCACCTTTTGCTTTAATTACATTAATCAATCTGTTTGGATATGTCTCTACCAGCTTTGCATCTAGACTGGTTAATATTTGCCAATTCTTCCTTGCAAAATTGTTTGAGTTTAGTCAAATTTCGTGGTGACTGGCAATGCACTGCTCTCTTCAAGTCCATCCACAGATTTAGGTCAGGACTCTCTTTTTCTGTTTTTTCTTTGTTTCTTGTTTGTTTGTTTTTGGGGGCACTGTGTTTAGAGTGAACCTCCTGTCCATTTTTAACTGAATAGTAAAGGGTTGCATGATTCCTCAATAATTTGGATGTAGTTGGTAGCATCAATTTTACATTCAGTGCTAACCAGTTGCCAGCCTGCTGAAGATAAACACCCTCTTAATATAATGTTGCCATGTTTTCTTGCTGCTGGGGGGTTTCTGGCATTCTATACTTGATTGAGGCCTCATGTTCAGTGGATTTGGTAAGGCTCATACTTTAAATCTGTTGATAAACATGAGGTGTTCATGAGGTGTATATACTGACATTAATGAAACACGCTACTGTGTTACTGTTTTATCTGTTCCTCGTAATACATGAAGAAGACTCTTGGAAGACTCTAATGTCATGTTAGAGTCTTTCAAGTGCAAGAAGGTTTATGGTCAGATTAAACTAAGATTGAAGTTTTTGTACTGAACATCAAGCAGTTTGTTTCCTGTAAACCAAACACAGCACGTCACCAAAAAGACAGTATACTGTACCTACAGTGAAACATGGTGAAACAGAAATGAGACTCAGCATGGCACTGAGTCTGAACAATCAGTCTCAGCCATACAGACTTATATGTTCTTCAAAGTTGTCATTTGCCTCTTGGTAACTTCCCTGATCTGTATCGTCCAGTTTGGAAGAATGACTCAATTTTGGCATGTGGTGGTACCATATACTTTTCACTCTTATAAAATATATCCAGTTGTTTGCTATCATACTTCCCTTAATGAGAACGCTGAGAGAACGCTGAGAGAACTGACGTGAGGATTGCGAGGATCTGGCAACCCAGACTGATCCGCGGTTGCACACAGGACGCCGTTTCGTAGCTGCTAGCAGCTTATTTATCTTTGATATATTTTAATTCCCGATCGCATCTGTATCATATATAATCGTATATATAGTAGGTTTTTACAACATCTTAATCATTTTATTCTCGTACCGGCGGATTATATTTTTTTGCCGCTAATCATTGTTTAGTAACTTTACAGGTATACCGGCTTGTGTTCGCAGTAGTTAGCCATTAGCTAATAACCAGATTTGCGTCTTCGTCGCAGTAGTGTGTGTTTTTATAACTTTTTTACAGTCTTTTCCCACTTTCTTTCTGAGACTTAGTTTTTTAGTGACGTTTTGTGTTGACTTAACTTGTATTAACACTTTAATCGAGCATTGCATTGGAACCATCGGCTCAGCTGAACCACATCTTAACTCGGCAAACCCCACACACCACCCGAAGCTAATACCGTTAATCATTATTGGGTATTAACATGCTTTCTGCTGTGCTTGTCCACTGTGGGCCGAGTGTGGCATGTTTAAGTATTCTTCTCCCGTCACAGTTAAATTTTACTTGTTGATAGTGGTCTAGGCTTTGTAGCCATCTGATGGAGAAGATTGTAGTTTTAGAGGCGCCATCAGACATTTAGAGAAGCACGCTAGCTCAGCTTCCTCGCATTAGATCAATCTGGTATGCACAAAGGCGAAGTTAGACGCCCCGCAGAGTCCTCTCAGCAGGGCAAGTTGGGGGACGGTTCGGCGACGTAGTCGTTAAGGCTACCTACCCCTTTTGGGACAACCAGCAGCTAGAGTTCTCTGTATCCCCGGAGCCAGAGTGCAGGACATTGTAACGAGTCTTAGTGAACTCGAGAGCCGCAGATTCTCTAGGATAGTTATTCATGTAGGGGCTAATGATATACGCCTTCGTCAGTCAGAGGTTACTAAGGCTAATTTTGTAGAGGTGGTTAGCGTGGCGAAGGCAATGTCCGATGCTGTAGTCTGCTCTGGCCCCATCCCAATGAGGCGAGGTGACCAAGCCTACAGCAGGTTATGGTCGCTGAACTGCTGGCTGTCCAACTGGTGCTCTGAAAACAACGTGGGCTATATAGACAACTGGATAGCCTTTAAAGGTAAGCCTGGCCTTTTAGGATGGGATGGTGTGCATCCCACTCTGGAGGGTGCTGCTCTCATCTCCTGCAACATTGCCCATAGTCTTATGGCCCAATTGGTTAGGGGCTGACTATCCAGAGCAGGGGTCAGGCAGCAGACAGACCGGCTTAACCAACTCTCTGCTGGTAGCCATGCACTGTCAACCAGAACCCACATTATTGAAACTGTGTCTGTTACCCGCATCTGCCCTAAACGTAAACACTCTCAAAAAGTCTGTTTTAATAACCTCATTTGTATAAACACAGATAGCTGCCAAAGAAATAACAACATTAGACTAAAGCTAGGATTACTTAACATTAGATCACTTACAAACAAAGCAGTGATTGTAAATGAAATGATCACTGATAAACGCTTACACGCTCTCTGTCTCACTGAGACTTGGATTAGACCTGATGAATATTTAGCCTTAAATGAAGCTTCCCCTCCTTGATACAGTCATGCTAGTCGCCCTTGTCCTAATGGTCAGGGGGGAGGCATAGCTACATTTTTTTGACAAAGAGTTAGGTGTTACAGCTAAATCCCAATACAAGGCTAATTCTTTTGAAATACTGATTCTTAATGTGACTGATCCATCATTATGGAAGTCAAAACCACACTCTTTTCAGCTTATCACTATTTACCGCCCTCCTGGTCCCTATTCAGAATTTCTTCAGGAATTTGCTAACTTTCTTTCCTGCTTACTACTGTCAACAGATAAGGCTTTAATTGTAGGTGATTTCAATATTCACTTTGACAAAGAGCAGGATCCACTTAAAATTGCTTGTGAGTCCATTTTAGAATCCATGGGTATCACTCAGAATGTGATGGGACCAACCCACCGCTGTAATCATACTTTAGATCTAATATTAACATTTGGTATCAATATAGATAACCTTGATGTTTTCCCGCAACGTGATTTGATTTCAGATCACTATCTTTTAGTATTTGAGCTATCTCTAATAAATAAAATCCTTCTCCCTCGTTATCACACCAAGCGCACTATCACATCTGCTACTCCAGCTGTGTTTATTAAAAACATACCAGACTTGAAATTTAATACACCTACATAGATCAATCATTGTGAGTGTGTAAATGACCAATTAGAATGTGTGCCTCGCTCAACCATGGACACGATTGCTCCTGCTAGGGTCAAACGCATTAGGGCAAAAAAGGCTAGCACCAACGTATAATGACCACACCCGTACCTTAAAGCAAAGAACATGGCATCTACAGCGCAATTGGAGACATAGTAAATTGGAGGTGTTTAAGATTGCTTGGAGGGACAGCATGGCAGAGTATAAGCATGCCCTTACTAAAGCTAAAGCTGCCTACTTCTCCTCAGTCATAGAGAAAAATAAGAATAATCCAAGATTTCTCTTTAATATAGTCTCCCAATTAACAAAAAACCCTACAGAAAGTGATTCTCCCGTTCTTTGTAATTTTAACAGTAATGATTTCATGACTTTCTTTAATGATAAGATAACATTAGGCATCAAACTCGATGCACATCACATCACCAAACTATTCAGCAACCTTCCAGATGCAGCATTAGTGAAGACATCTGTTTAATGAGCTGTAAAGCAAGATTAGAATCTTTTACCCCAATTATCTTTGACTGATCTTTGACTTATTCAAATCATCAACATGTTTATTAGATACTATTCCTACACGTTTACTCAAACAAGTAATACCTAGTCTTATAGAGCCAGAGTTAATCATTTTAAATTAATCCCTTACCTTTGGTTCTGTGCTCAAATCCTTTAAGTCTGCCATTATCTAACCACTGATTAAAAAAGCCAATCTTGACCCTTGTGTGATATCTAATTATAGACCAATTTCAAATCTACCGTTTCTGTCCAAAATCTAGAATAGCCTATCCGTCTATCAGCAGCTCTTTAAGTCACTCCATAGGAATGAAATTTCATGAAACATTTCGTCTGGCTCAGGCCCCATCATAAACTTAACAGCATTACTAGGATACTTAATGACTGGTTAACGTCTCAGATAAGGGATGTGTTTTTCTTTTCTTGTTCTTCTATGTTTAAGTGGCAGCATTTTGCTACACTATACAGATCAGATGTTTTAACTAAACAACTAGAAAATACTGAGGTAATTAAGGGATCGCACCTTTCTTGGTTTAACATCCCACTTAAATGACCGGTACCAGTTTGTTCATATAACATAATCTCAGGTCCTAAGCTCTCAAAAGTGGAAGTATGGCGTCCTCATGGGTCAGTGCGTGGCCCGCTTTTTATCTCTCGTAATGCCCAGCCACTAGGCTCGTATTTCGTAAACGATGCATTAGTTTCTCCACTGCTATTGCAGATGATACACAGCTTGTACATACAAGCCATACAACCTAATGACCGCTTCACAATTCAACAAAATCGAGTGACTGTGTAAAGGAATCAATTGATTGGATGTTATTTAGTTTCTCTTACTTACTAAAAATTCTGAGGTCTATTCTATGTGGGGATCCCAAGGCTGTGGAGCAGTTGTAGCTCCGCTATCCTAAATCTTCAGCCTGTCCCAGTATTGCCCGTCCCGTCTGTAAAAAACTTAGGTCACATTTGATTCAGATCTCTTCTTTGATGCGCACATTAGCGCATCACTCGAAATTGCTTCTTTCAATTAGGGGCGCCTATCGCTAAACTTAGAAATATCCTCTCCTCTTTAACTGATGCGGAAAACATTTTTTTTTTTTTTTTTTTTTTGGGGGGTGCGTGGGTGTTTTTCAGTTTTCTCTTTTATTTTTTTTTTGTTTTTTTTTTTTTTTTTTTTTTTTTTTTTTTTTTTTTTTTTTTTTTTTTTTTTTTTTTGTTTCTCTCTTTTTTTTTTTTTTTTTTGGGGGGGGTTTTGGTTTTTTTTTTTTTTTTTTTTTTTTTTTTTTTTTTTTTTTTTTTTTTTTTCTTTTTTTCTTCTTTTTTAGATTTTTTTTTTTTTTTTTTTTTTTGTGGGATTGTTCAATGCGCTTATAACCCTCAAGGTTGGCGTTACTGTACCGCCTTACTGACTGGATTGCTACTAGTCATCTAGAAATAAACTTCATTAGTTCAGAATGCAGCTGCCCGAGTGCTAACTCGAACTAGAAAATTTGATCATATCACTCCTGTTCTATCATCACTGCACTGGTTACCAGTCAAATTTCCGCATTAATTACAAAAAAAATTAAAAAAACTTCTTATAACTTATAAAGCTCTACAGGGCCTGGCCGCCCACATTATCTGAGTGACCTCTTAGAGTTTTACAATCCAACCCCCCCCCCCCCCCCCCCCCCCCCCCCCCCCCCCCCCCCCCCCCCCCCCCCCCCCCCCCCCCCCCCCCCCCCCCCCCCCCCCCCCCCCCCCCCCCCCCCCCCCCCCCCCCCCCCCCCCCCCCCCCCCCCCCCCCCCCCCCCCCCCCCCCCCCCCCCCCCCACCCCCCCCCCCCCCCCCCCCCCCCCCCCCCCCCCCCCCCCCCCCCCCCCCCCCCCCCCCCCCCCCCCCCCCCCCCCCCCCCCCCCCCCCCCCCCCCCCCCCCCCCCCCCCCCCCCCCCCCCCCCCCCCCCCCCCCCCGCCCCCCCCCCCCCCCCCCCCCCCCCCCCCCCCCCCCCCCCCCCCCCCCCCCCCCCCCCCCCCCCCCCCCCCCCCCCCCCCCCCCCCCCCCCCCCCCCCCCCCCCCCCCCCCCCCCCCCCCCCCCCCCCCCCCCCCCCCCCCCCCCCCCCCCCACCCCCCCCCCCCCCCCCCCCCCCCCCCCCCCCCCCCCCCCCCCCCCCCCCCCCCCCCCCCACCCCCCCTTCCCCCCCCCCCCTCCCCCCCCCCCGCCCCCCCCCCCCCCCCCCCCCCCCCCCCCCTTTCTTCCTCCTTCTTTCTCAGGTGCAGGACTTCTTTTAAAGTTCCTAAATACAAAAGTCACAGCAGGGGGAAAGCCTTTCTCATATACTTGCCCCCCACTATGGAATAAACTTCCCACTTTCGTTCGAGATCAGACACCCTCCAAAGTTTTTAAGTCAGGCTATAGACAGACTTATTACGCAGGCTTTTTGACTAGATTTAGACCAGGTTTTGCATGGCTTGGGGTTGCTGAGGCCGGAGTCTGGGTCATGTCTGGCCTGCCTGCCTTGTCCGCTTGCCGGGATTGTCGGTGGGCGGTCGCTCTGAACTAGGCTCCGGTCCTCGTGATCTTGACTCATGCAACCTTGCCTTAGAATTAGGGCAGAGCTGCGGGGTTCATAGTCCAAAGAGTCTTATGGTTGGCACCAGTGACGTTGGTTTCCCTGTCCTTCTGCCGCTCGTTGGGTTGCCATGTCTCCTTGATCCCTCCTTGGCTGTGTGTCCTTCCAGTTCTCCTCTTTCTAGTCTTTCTATCTATGCTGCTATAGCTAATGCTGCCGTGGTCTCATCTACCTTGGCATCAGTGTTGACATGGCCATCAGTGATTGTTAATAACACTGTTCTCTAATCAATAACTATTACTTTCTGTTTTCTCTCCATCTGTGTTCTGGCAAGTTCCCGGCCCCACCATGAGTTCATCTGATGGACTCGAGCACTTGTGCATATTCACAGTTTATTTCGACCATGACCTCCATGACCTTTAGTTTCGCTCTGAGATTTATCATCATACCCGGGCCACTTAAGTCGATGTGCATACTTCACATCTCTTTCGAACTTTGACTCCATGACTTTAGTTTCGCTCTTAGATTAACATCTACGCCGCCAAGAGGTTGGGTCCCTTTTTGAGTCTTGGTCCTCCCCACGGATTTCCTTCCTAGAACTAGGGAGTTTCTTTCCTTGCCACTGTCGCCCTAGGCTTGCTCAATTTGGGTTTGGATGTAGTTATTAGGAGATAATCTAAACTTGTAAAGTTGCTTTGAGACAATGCTCCATTGTAAAAAGCGCTATATAAATAAATCTGACTTGACTTGACTTGACTTAATACCCCATAATAAGAAACAGCCTCTAAGCAGCATGACGCTTACTGATGAGTCTGAAATGTTTGTACACATTTTAAGTGTAGTAACAGCCTTTTAATGTATTCCATTGCAATATCTGTAAACCTCCTCTTTGTCTTCCTCTTGTCCTTCTGCCTCACAGCTCCATCCTCAGCTACTTCCTTCCTATCTGTGTTCCTACCTTCCTATCTGTGCTGTCCCTCTAATTGGCTCATTCCTAATCCTAAAGCCACCTCCAGACCTACAATTTGCCAGTGTCACTGCCACTGCCTTCAAGCCATGCAACATAGCCTTTCTTGCTACCATCCTGTAAACCTTCCATTTTACTCTTACAGATACAATGTTATTGCAATTCACTCCTACTACTCTTAAACACTTAGACCACCCTGCCTGAATTGTCTTCTTACAGTGGTGCTTCAAAGTTTGTGAACTCTTTAGAATTTTCTATATTTCTATATTTCTGCCTATGACCTAAAACACAAAGTCCTGAAAGTGGAAAAAGAGAACCCAGTTAAAAAAAGTAGAGAAAAATATTATATTTGGTAATTTATTTATTGATGAAAATGATCCAATTTCACATATTAGTGAGTGGCAAAAATATGTGAATCCTCTAGGATTAGCAGTTAATTTGAAGGTGAAATTAGAGTAAGTGGGATGACAATCAGGTGTGAGTGGGCACCCTGTTTTATTTAAAGAACAGGGATCTATCAAAGTCTGCTCTTCACAACACATTTGTGGAAGTGCATCATGGCACGAACAAAGGAGATTTCTGAGGACCTCCAAAAAAGAGTTGTTGATGCTCATCGGGCTGGAAAAGGTTACAAAACCATCTCTAAAGAATTTGGACTGCACCAATCCACAGTCAGACAGATTGTGTACAAATGGAGGAAATTCAAGACCATCGTTTCCCTCCCCAGAAGTGGTCGACCAACAAAGATCACTCCAAGAGCAAGGTGTGTAATAGTTGTCGAGGTCACAAAGGACCAAAGGGTAACTTCTAAGCAACTGAAGACCTCTCTTTCATTGGCTAATGTTAATGTTCATGAGTCCACCATTAGAAGAACACTGAACAACAATGGTGTGCATGGCAGGGTTGCAAGGAGAAAGCCAATGTTCTTCAAAAAGAACATTGTTGCTCGTCTGCAGTTTGCTAAAGATCACGTGGACAAGCCAGAAGGCTATTGGAAGAATGTTTTCTGGACCGATGAGACCAAAATAGAATTTTTTTGTTTAAAAGAATATTGTTATGTTTGGAGAAAGGAAAACCCTGCATTCCAGCATAAGAACCTTATCCCATCTATGAAACATGGTGGTAGTAGTATCATGGAAATCTCAAGAGAAGCTGGGTCATGCAGCAAGACAACAACCCTAAGCACACAAGTGATTCTATCAAACAATGGTTAAAGAAGAATAAAGGTAATGTTATGCAATGGCCAAGTCTAAGTATTGACCTTAATCCATTCGAAATGTTGTGTAAGGATTTGAAGCGAGCAGTTAATGTGAGGAAACCCACCAACATCCCAGAGCTGAAGCTGTTCTGTATAGAGGGATGGGCAATAATTCCTCAAGCCTGTGTAGGACTGATCAACATTTACAGGAAACGTTTAGTTGCAGTTACTGCTGCACAGGGGGGTCACACCAGATACTGAAAGCAAAGGTTCACATACTTTTGCCACTCACTAATATGTAATATTGGATCATTTTCCTCAAGAAATAAATGACCAAGTATAATATTTTTGTCTCATTTGTTTAACTGGGTTCTGTTTATCTACTTTTAGAACTTGTGTGAAAATCTCATGATGTTTTATGTCATATGCAGAAATGTTGAAAATTCTAAAGGGTTCACAAACTTTCAAGCACTATTGTACCTCTCTGCTGCACTCTTCATTACTTTGATTACTTGACCCCAAATATTTCATCTCATCACCTCGGTGACATCTATGCCTTGCAATGACATAATTCCATTAGCTATTCCTTAACTAGTCTCTAACACCCACCCTGTCATAAACTTTAGACTGACAAAAACAAAGCACAGCTCAATCTGGCTTTCGCTGTGCTTCTTCATAAACTCTCTCAAAGCAAGCATTTTGCTTCTGTAGTGCTCTTTCTGAGCATTAAACCATATTGAATATCTTCACCTCTGCTTTCAGCCTAGTTTCCATCACCTTTTCCCATGACTTTATGATGTGGCTGATCAACTGTTTGCCTATTTAGTTACTATAGCTTTGCACATCACCCTTACTCTGGAAAATCAATACCTTACAATTTTACTCTACTCTTCAGGCAATCTCTCACTTTACAAGATTTTGTTAAACAATCTGGTTAAGAACTCTGTTGCCATCCCTCCTAAACACATTCATGCTTGCACTGATATGCAATCTGGGCCAACCACCCTTCCATTCTTCCTTCCCTTCATTGCTGCCTTCACATTAGCTGTCTTTGCTGATCCACTACCCTTCCTGATTCACAGTCATCCAACCTTCCTTCTAACTCATTTTCTTCATTCTTTAGCTCCGTGAAGTACTCTTTTCATCTTCTCAACATACTCCTTGCTTGTCACCACATTTCCATCTGCATCCTTTGTCATTTCTATGTTATATGTCTTTCCCAGCTCAATCCCTCTGCCTAACTGGTATAAGTTCAACATGTCATACAGCTTAGCATACACCCCTACTCTTCCTTTAGTGCCCTATCTATTATGGACATCTTATTTATGATATGCATATTTAATTTGTCACAGTTTTTATTCTGGATCCACTTCCTGATCCAATTATTACCATTTATCCTGCAAAGAGTACACTGGTCCAGAGCACACACTGTCCATTTCTTACAAAAAGATCTACAATACTGATTGGTCTGAGCACAATACACGTTTACACTATGTGATAGTCCACCCCAGATGCCTCCAAGCCCAGAGAAGTCGTAGCAGCTTCTGGACATGGTGAACATAATATTAGGGTTCACACCTGGGCCGCTAGTGGCCAGTGTTGACCCTTCACGGCAGCATGAAGGGGATTTCGCTAAGCTAACACTAGAGGCCAGTGTCGGCTTAGTTATGGTGTGGGATCCTCACATACCAGCGCAATCATGTATGCATTGTTTGATTGATGCGTGATTGTGTTGTTAGTGGCTTCACCTGTCAGTGGTGCTATTTAAGAGCACGCTTTGGCACTGACAGGCGCCGCACCCTCGCTCTACGCAGGCATTCGTGCATGAGACCTCACCTGTGTTGCACGCTCGGAGAGGATGCTCCTCTTCCCTTTTCTTCCGGTAGGGAATACAGGTACAACCCGTCTTGCAAAGAATGCGGGCCGAGTAGAGCTGCAAGGCTCGAGATAATCCGGTTAGGGCATATGCGCTAGGTAAGGGAAAGTGTCTCTTCCTTTTCTAACCTTCTCTTCGCCTCATCTCTCCCAGTGCTTTCTGCTTTTCGCTTTACTTTTGTACTTATCTTTCTCATGCCTGTGCTGTTGTGGCACTGTGCACACGCACCCCCCTGTGCACCTCGGCATTCTCCGGCACAGCCAAGCTCTAGTGAGCAGAGCTCGGTCCCTGTAGTGCCCGGATCTGACCTGCACATACGTGGACTGCTGTTTGCCCTCCGCAATTTACTTTTGTAACTATTTGCTTAAAAATTCTCGTTTTAGAACGCGCTGCCCATTGGCATGTGTCCTTGTATTTTCCTGGTTCCCGTCGTTCTTATTAGACGGTATCAAACCTTATTTTGAGTGCGCAATAGGCGGTTTCTTAGTCTGCCGTTAGGCTTTAATGCTCTTTCTCCTTGGTCCTAGTGTCAGGCCGTGTGGCAAGCCGTGATTACACTCACCTGCGATATTAGGGATCGGGGGTTATAGTCCCAGGTCCCGCACAAACTGTTATTTAGCCTGTTAATTAATTTCTTTTTGGTTCACTAATTCCATCTGGAGCTAACCTCACTTGGGTCCTAAATCAAATAAAATAAAATATTTAAAATATATTTTATTTTTTAATGGTTCGCCTGCCCCTTTAACATGGCGAACCGTAACAGATAAGGCTTCTTTTTTGCACAATAATGTTTTAAGTGGTATTTTTGAATGTAACTCCAAACTGTAGTGATTGATAAAGGTTTGATAAAGTAATCCCTTGCTCATGTGGTTATATCAGCTATTGATGAATGATGGTTCTTGATACAGTGCCATGAGGGATCAGAGATCACGCCTCTTCCATTTAGTCTTGTGCCCTTGCCCTTTACGCACTGTGATTACTCCAGATTCCTTGAATTGTTTAATGATATTATGCACTGTGGTACGGTTCACCATATTTGACTGAAGGCGAATGGTGAAAAACGGGGGGTTTTAGGACCCAAATGTGGTTAGCTCCAGCTGAAAAGGGTAAAAAAAAAAGGGAAAAAAAGGAGATGAAATGGGATGGTGGTGTCTGAGTGCAGTTTAAATTGAGCAACACAGTTTCTCAGTAGGACCCTGAAAGAGGCACCAACTGGCAATTGTATACATTACAAAACATTATAATTTGTTACCAATTTGAAGGTTTATTAGGTTAACACATGATTTAGTACTAGTCTGATAGAGGTTAACTTTCTTTTTTACCAAGATAATATATCGTAGCCTTAGTTATAGTGTATTAAGTATTAAAAAGTGCACACTTTTCCCACCCATCAAGCAGGTTTGCACAAGCACTTCATGAATGAGGCATGTCATTTATGTGTCTGATCAGCTGGACTTCAGTGTGTAATTCCAAGTTTTTGAAACTATGCTCCTCTCTTCTGCTGGACCCCTCTTTGAAATTACACACCATGACATGCAGTCCAGGGAACTAGCTGACAGATAAAGTCAATGCAGTGAAGTAGCCAGTGAGGAGAGAAATAGTACAAAAGCTGTAGTTCCAATCTAAGCCATCAAATCAGAATCCAACTTAACTGACTATAACCACTATATCATGCATAGTAATTAAACACTTTACTAACATAGTGGCATTCTTTATTCTTTACAGAGAATGCATATAAAGGGCAGTAAACATACATATGAACAGTGTTTTCACAACACAAACTCAAATGATACATAAATGCATCGGCGATACCACTGAATTGGAATTCACATTACAATAGAAAATAGAAAATACATAGAAACATAGATAGAAACATAGAAAATACAGTAGTTTACAGGAATTAGCAATTAACATGTGAATCTGTTATAATCATTAAGTAAAATTAATTGGAGTAAGCTGACTTCTGCGTACGTGCCACGCTTCGCCTCAAAGCCCCATTGTTTCTGCCATTTATCTTCACTATGTGCAGAATAAGCAACAGCACTCATGGAATTCCAGACTTGCACGTGAGTCCCGCGGACCTATCCGAAAGCCCCACCACTTTCGGACTCATTATTGAACTCAGCTGTGGGGCTTTCTATATAAGCCCCGTCATTTGGGACATTTGGGGCGGATTATTGATGGCATCGGTCACGTACGAGCCATCCATGCGTCCTAGTTTATTCCACTTCGACCTTGGAGTTCCGAGTTGTCTCCATGTCTGCCTTGCAGTTCAGAGTCGTTTCCACGTCCAACTGTTATTGCCTCTTTATTCGTTGTGTATAACCCGTATTGCAGTCCAGTCTGCCATCTAGGCTATTGCTACCCCAATTGTTTATGTTTTCCGCAGCTTCATCTGCTGTGTTTGTGCCTTTTTGTTTCTGCACCCATTTTCCTGCTCCGTCCGTGTTTAGTTCCCTACCCATTTTCCGGCTCTGCCCGTTTATAGTTTCGCTTCTCACAAGTAGAGCTCTGCAATGGGCTTCCAATGTTTGGCCCATGGTCCAAGCTTGTACCAGGGAACAATTTTTGGATGTTCTTGTGTCCACCTTTGGTTTTCCTCCTGCTGGGGTCCCGCGCTCGCTGGTCCGGACCAAGTTCATTGACCGTAGAGACCTTCAGCGACTGGTGCATGATTTGTTGGATCCTCCGCCAGCCAGTGTGCAGAGGATGTTGCTCCCTGGTTCCGTTCGGGAGATGTTACTCACAGTTTGCCCAGAGGAGGTCAGCCGTATCCAAGCACACCGCACTTGAGCATGTTAGCCCGGTATCTGAGAAACTTAGCTCTGTACTTGAGCACACTAGTTCAGTTTTTGACACCACCTGGTTCTCTATTCGAGGACACTGGGGTGCTTAGTTTCGTACCCAAGCATGTTGGCTACGTACCTGAGTTCACTAGCTCCATGTTTGATCTGTTAGCGTTGCTCGGTTCCATATTCGAGCACACTGCACCCCTAGGTTTCGTGTCTGAGCATGTTAGCTCCATGTCAGAGTTTGTAAACTCCGTGTCTGTGCACGTCATGCCTCCTAACCCCATAGATGTGCTGTTAGCATCGTATAGCTCTTTGCCCGTGTTCGTTAGTTTTGTGCCTGAACATGTTAGCCCCATACTTGAATTTGTTAGTTCTGTTTCTGAGCCCAGTAGCCCAGTATAGAGGCTCAATGCTCTGCCCAATGCTCTGGCCCAATGCTCGCCAACAGCCCATCAGTGACCCTGGTCACCAGCAGCCTGGCTGCTACCAGATCCCTCATAGGGATCGCCCTGGGAGAAGACCTCCAGAGACTGGTTGGTACCCAGAGGACCACTGTTGGTGTCCTGGTTGCATCTCGGACTTCTTTGTGGGGGGGTGGGGGTGCTTTACCTCAAAGCCCCGTTGCTTCTGCCATTTATCTTCGCTGTGTCCAGACTAAGCAATGGCATTCACAGCATTCCGGACAGCCACGTGAGTTCCACGGACTTATCCGAAAGCCCCACCACTTTCGGACTCATTACTGAACTCAGCTGTGTGGCTTTCTATATAAGCCCCATCATTTGGGACATTTGGGGCGGATTGTTGATGGCATCAGTCATGTACGAGCCCTCCACGCTTCCTAGTTTATTCCACGTCCACCTTGGAGTTCAGAGTTGTCTCCACATCTGCCTTGCGGTTTAGAGTTGTTTCCACATCCACTTGTTATTCCAGTATTGCCTCTTTATTCGTTGTGTATAACCCGTGTTACGGTCCAGTCTGCCATCTAGGCTTGTGTGCTATTGCTACCATCTTTGTTTATGTTTTCCACGGCTTCGTCTGCTGTGTTTGTGTCTTTTTGTTTCTGCACCAGTTTTTCGTTTTCCGCTCTGCCCATTTTCCATTTGCCATCCATTTATGACAGAGGTCAAACGTTTCCTGTAAGTCTTCACCAGGTTTGCACAAAATGTAGCTGGTAATTTGACCCATTCCTCCATGCAGAGCTCCTCTAGAGCAGTGATGTTTTGGGGCAACACGGACTTTCAACTCCCTCCACACATTTTCTATGGGGCTGAGGTCTGGAGACTGGCTAGGCCACTCCAGCACCTTCAAATGCTTTTTATGGAGCCACTCCTTTGTTGCCTGAGCGGTGTGTTTGGGATCATTGTTATGCTAGAAAACCCAGCCATGTTCCATCTTCAATGCTCTCACTGATGAAAAGAGGTTTTGGCTTCAAATCTCACGATACATGACCCCATTCATTCTTCCCTTAACACGGATCAGTTGTCCTGTCCCCTCTGCAGAAAAACAGCCCCAAAGCATGATGTTTCCACCCCCATGCTTCATAGTAGGTATGGTGTTCTTGGGATGCGACTCAGAATCCTTTTTCCTCCAGTTAGGTTTTTACCAAAAAGTTCTATTTTTATTTCATCTGACCACATGATATTCTCCCAATCCTCTTCTGGATCATCCATATGCTCTCTGGCAAACTTCAGAAGGGCCTGGACATGTACTGGCTTAAGCAGGGGGGCACGCCTGGCACTGCAGGACATGAGTTGTTTGTACCCCTCAGTTAGTGAAAAAAAATCCACAATGGTAACAGAAATAACTTTAATCTGACAAAAGTAATAATAAATACAAAGTCTATGAAAATGAACAAATGAATGTCAGACATTGCTTTTCAACCATGCTTCAACAGAATTATTTTCAAAAATAAACTCACGACACAGACTTGGACAGAAATGATGGTACCCCTGAAAAATGTCACCAAATGGACATGTTAAATCAAGGTGTGTTCACTAATTAGCATCACAGGTGTCTACAATCTTGTAATCAGTCAGTGGGCCTATATATAGGGCTTCAGGTAGTCACTGTGCTGTTTGGTGACAAGGTGTGTACCACACTCAACATGGACCAGAGGAAGCAAAGAAAGAGTTGTCTCAGGACATTAGAAAGTAAATTATAGACAAGCATGTTAAAGGTAAAGGTTATAAGACCATCTCCAAGCAGCTTGATGTTCCTGTGACTACAGTCGCATATATTATTCAGAAATCTAAGACCCATGGGACTGTAGTCAACATCCCTGGACGTGGACACTGGAGGAAAATTGATGACAAATCAAAGAGATGGATAATATGAATGGTAACAAAAGAGCCAAGAAAAACTTCTAAAGAGATTAAAGATAAACTTCAAGCTCAAGGAACATCAGTGTCAGATCGCACCATCGGTCGATGTTTGAGCCAAAGTGGACTTAATGGGAGACGACCAAGGAGGACACCATTGTTGAAAACAAAACAAAAAAGCCAGACTGGAATTTGCCAAACTACATGTTGACAAGCCACAAAGCTTCTGGGAGAATGTCCTATGGACAGATGAGACAAAAATTTAACCTTTTGGCAAGGCACATCAGCTCTATGTTCACAGATGGAAAAATGAAGCATATCAACAAAAGAACGCTGTCCCTTCTGTGAGAAATGGAGGAGACTCTGTTATGTTCTGGGGCTGTTTTACTGCATCAGGGCACAGGGTGTCTTGAATCTGTGCAGGGTACAATGAAGTCTCAAGACTATCAAGGAATTCTAGAGAGAAATGTGCTGCCCTGTGTCAGAAAGCTTGGTCTCAGTCGCAGGTCATGGGTCTTGCAACAGGATAATGACCCAAAACGCACATCTAAAACACCAAAGAATGGCAAAGAGGAAAACATTGGACTATTCTGAAGTGGTCTTCTATGAGCCCTGACCTAAATCCTATTGAGCATCTTTGGAAGGAGCTGAAACATGTTGTCTGGAAAAGGCACCCTTCAAACCTGAGACAACTGGAGCAGTTTGCTCATGAGGAGTGGGCCAAAGCACCTGCTGAGAGATTCAGGAGTCTCATTGCAGTGATTGCCTCAAAAGGTTGTGCAACAAAATATTAAGTTAAGGATACCATCATTTCTGTCCAGGCCTGTTTTGTGAGTTTATTTTTTAAAATAATTCTGTTGAAGCATGGTTGAAAAGCAATGTCTGACTTTCATTTGTTCATTTTCATAGACTTTGTATTTATTCTTACTTTTGTCAGATTAAAGTTATTTCTTTTTAGCATTTTGGGTTTTTCTTTCATTAACTGAGGGGTACCAACAATTTTGTCCACTTGTGTAGTGTGTTACTGATGGTAGCCTTGTTACGTTGGTCCCAGCTCTCTGCAGGTCATTCATCAGGTCCCTCCGTGTAGTTCTGGGATTTTTACTCACCGCTTTCATGATCATTTTGACCCCACGGGATGAGATCTTGCGTGGAGCCCCAGATCAAGGTAGAGTATCAATTGTCTTGTATGTCTTATAATTGCTCCCACAGTTGATGTATTCACACCATCCTGCTTGTAGATTCACTCTTCCCAGTCTGGTGCAGGTCTACAATTTTCTTCCTGGTGTCCTTCAACAGCTCTTTGGTCTTGGCCATGGTTGAGTTTGGAGTGTGACTGTTTGAGGCTGTGGACAGGTGTCTTTTATACAGATAACGAGGTCAAACATGTGCCATTAATACAGGTAATGAGTGCAGGACAGAAGAGCTTCTTAAAGAAGAAGTTACAGGTCTGTGAGAGGCTGAAATCTTGCTTGTTTGTGGGTGACCAAATACTTATTTTCCACCATGATTTACAATTAAATTGTTTAAAAAGCCTACAATGTGATTTCCTGGATTTTTGTTTTCATTTTGTCTCTCATAGTTGACATGTACCTATGATGAAAATTACAGACCTCTCTCATCTTTCTAAGTAGGAGAACTTGCACAATCAGTGGCTGACTAAAAAAATTTTTGCCCCACTGTATAAAATTAAATGGCCAAGTAGCAGTGTGAGAGCAGATATATTATGCCTCGCTGGAACACCTCCCTGCTCTCCCTCCCTTGCACAGTGATATCTGTCAGTTTCAAGCTGCTAATTCCAGATCCAAAGGGTTGGTCCAAATCAGGATACATTTCACTGCAGATGACTCACTCGCCTCCTACCTGTGGCACCCCAAAACCACCACTACCACATTCTTCCTCTTATGTTCTCTGCTGCAGTGTCTGTCGCTCACTCCTTGTCTTTATCGTTAGTTTCTCTTTCCCAGTGTCTCTCCTTTACTGTTTTTTTTTTTAATTCTCTCTGTCACCCACACACATTCGTTCTCTGTCTGAGTATCCTATGACAGGATTATCAGAGAAAACAGTGGTTTGAGTAATTGTAAATGAAATCAATGCTCTAAGCTGCTGTAATAATATTTTAAGTGTCTGATCCTACATTACTCAAGCCTTGCAATGAGCACTTTGTAAAACAAGTCAGACCTTGTTTCAAAAGATGGCACTGGTCATATGGTGTGTTTGTGTGTGTGTTTGTCCAAGCATTTTGTGTTTACGTTTGTCCTTGTACATGTTTGTGTGTCAAAAGTGCCTGTTGGTGTAACCAGTGGATAGACAGGACACCTGCTTTCAAAGTGTAAGATAACAGTGTCACCAAATTGCTCTTATAAATCAATAAGATATCTCTCCACTCGCCACATAAACATACAAAGAAACAAAACACAAATATAGCTGCCACACACACAAATGTAACTGCAACACATGTTATCTGAGTTACCAAGGAAACTTCAGCCCTACAGTAAAATGTCTTTAAGTGCTTTACTGTCTCACTCACACATACACACACACTCACCATGTCTCGCTATCTTTGTGGGAACCATTGTCATAATGATTACTGTAGCTAATTAATGCCACACATAGATCTACCCGTAACCTTAACCACAGAGTTGTCCTTAAGCCACTCCTGTGTTGTCTTGGATGTGGGCTTAGTGTCATTGGCTTGTTGGAAGGTGAATCTTCAGCCCTTTCAAAAATCCCAAGTGCTCTGAATCAGGTTTTCAGTAAAAATATATCTGTACACTTTTGTTAGTTTCACGCCATCATTCTTGAAACTGTTTATAAACCTCGGCAGCTGAAGAAACCCTGGAAAGCCACAGTTGAAGCGTACTGCAGAGCACGGTCAAACTGCCATGTTCTTTGCCAAAAAAACATACCGTTGATGAGGAAACAAGGTCAAGCGACTCAAACATGCACAAAAACATAGGACCTGGGATGAAGAAAAATGGCAACAGGTGCTCTGGACTGATGAGTCAAACTTTGAAATATGCCTGTAAGAAAAGGCAGTTTGTTCACTGAAGGGCTGGAACAATAATGAGTGTCTGCAGGTGAAGCATGATGGAGATTCTTTGTGTAACGAATCACAGAGTGAGGGATGGAATCAGGTGCATGTTTTTATTAAAAGAAAATAACGTAAACATAGCAAACAAAAGGTAGAATGTAAACACAAACCAAACAAACGAAAGAGCACAGCTGAATAATACACGAATAACAAGAATGTCCATCTAAAACCCAAAATTAAATAAGATAATGAACACAGCCGAGGTGAACCCAGCCTAACACAAGAGTACAACTGAAGTAAGCACAGCTAACATAAGTATAAACAAAGCCCAGCCCAACTTCCAAAGAAACCTTCAGCTACAAGCTAACAACGGGAGGGTGCAAGTGCACTCAGGCAACCATGGAACTCACGTGCTAAATGCGAGGCAATACAGAGGAAGTCCTCAGTGTTCGAGGGGAAAACACAGGAGTATGGTCCTCAATGACTGACCGAACGAGATTGGAAGGTAATCCTCATAGGATGAATGAGCAAAACCACGACATGGTCCTCATAGGACAGTGTTTCTTAATCCCGGTCCTGGCGCCCCACTGCTCTACACAATTTAGTGCTTCTCCTGTTTACACACACCCACTTTAACTCAATAACGGGCTTGTTAATGAGCTGAGTAGTTAGATCAGGTGTGTTGGGAGCAGGAAAACACTAAACATTAAACATTAACATTAGCAGGAAAACACTAAAACGAGCGGAGCGGTCCTGTGACCTGGGAGAGGTCCCTGGATTGGTTGACGGGACCCACGTGACCCGTCGCCGCACCGTGAGCGAATCTGTCATGCTCGCTCTCTGCTGAGGTGAGAGAGGGGATAAACAGAGAGAGAACATGGGGCATGACACCTTGCAAGTTTGGGGCGCATTTCAGCAAATGAAGTTGGGGATTTTTTCAGGATTAATAGTGTCCTTAATGCTGAGAATACAGACAGATACTTATCCCTATGCTGCTGTAATTGAACGAACACGATCACATTTAAACACTGGTTATTTTAGGTTTTACATATAGCACAATGATCATTCAGGGCTCAAATTGAAGTAAACACTTGGGCCAACATATTTATTCACCTCCAGTCTTCTATTTTCATCATTTAGGTTACATTTGGGAAGATTAAATGCAAAAGAAAATGTCGAAAATCAAAAAACGCCTTTAATTTTTGGAGATTATAATTTGTGTGTGGATGCTGGTGATTGAACATTTTCCATGCTGTACATTTTCTGTTTCAGCAGGGACTTGTGAAGCTAAATCCAAAATTTGGAACAGATACAACAAAGTGTTCAAGAGTTACACAGGTTTTTATCAAGGGTCATCATTCGTCTCAAAATTTGCCACAACCTCTAAAAATACAAATAAAAAGAAAGCCTGTCACTATAAATCAAGTGGTTGCAAGTTTTTTTATGTCTTCTATAATAGAACAAACAAATATTAGTCACAATTCAGTGTTATTTTGCTTTTTATTGGAATAAATCCACCAGAATTGAGTCCTGCATTGTTCTGCCAGGCAGAGAATGGAGACTCCAGCCCCTCCTCCTTGCGCTCTGTGTGCCTGATCGTGTCATGGTTGGTCTCTATAGGAACCGTAGACTCTTAGCTTACCATTGGAACACAGCTCTGTCACTCAGCGCTCACACAGACCCAGGGATTTGCATATATGTCTAGCCATAGGCCAACTGGTGTGAATTGGGGAGGTGTAGAAAACCGCTGCACCAATACAGTTTACGAGCTCTTGAATAACTAATGAACTTAGTACTTGCAGAGTCCACCCATAGGCGATATCTTATGCACCCTTGGAAAAGGAAAACTTTGTTTTGGGTAATGAGAAAGGTCCAAAGACGAGCTTGCGTTGGAACGAATGGATTTTACGCAACCACATAACCATGCAAAAAAGCGCTTTACTGACGTTTTATCGGCAATGTAACGGTATCATGGACTTGTTTAGACGCTAAGTGAATTTTCTATGATAAAATAAAAAGTTATTTTACATCCTAAGTATATTTTAAAAGGCAAAATAATTGGATGTTTTGCGCAAAGAACATGGCGGACAGCTGTGTTTTTACGTGATTTCGGGCGAATGGCTGCATGTAGACGGTTGAAAATCGGTATGCAGGTAGTCATGATAGTATTAAATCTTTTGAGTTTGTGTTTTGGACTGTGTATTAAGAATGTTTTAAGTTATTAAAACTATTTACTGCAAATTTGCAGAAGCGCCCCGATCTGCAGTAATTGCATCATGCAATACAATCATGAGGCATCTTTGGGAGCTAATGTCATGATGACCCCCTGCCAATGTAATTATGAATTATCTTCTCCATAAAGACGAGCAAGGAGTCCTGGCAGAAGGATTTGAGTAAGGCAGAAGGATTTGAGCAAGTCTATATCTATAGAAAACTGATTAGTTCTTCAATATGTTTGGAACAACCTCCCTGCCAAGTTTCTTCAAAAACTGTGTGCAAATGTATCAAGGAAAATTGATGCTGTTTTGATGCCAAAGGGTGGTCAACAAATAGTGATGTGATTTATATATCTCTTGTTCATTATCATTGCATTTTCTTCATTGACAAATATAAAACTATGAATATGAACTTTTATTTTTGAAAACATTGTTTCCACACCTTTTTTTGCACAATAATGTATTTAAGGAATAGAACACGAGTGGGAGTGTGCTATCACGAATGGCTGTGATTTGGTCTGCAGTTTGGCCATTTTTATTTGGCCATAGTTAAATCCAGTCTTGATATTATTTGCGATAACACACAACCTCTAATGTTCTATTGCTTTTATACAACAGTCTTTACAAGAAAATAAAGACTGTTGTATAAATAAGCCCTGAATTAAATACTGAACATGCTTTCATGCTGACAAATACCTCCCACCAAAAAGTATGTCCACAACAAATGTATTGTTGCTATGCAATGGTAACAATTCCCTACATTGCCTTACAGCTAGAAGCACTTGGCCACTTTGACCTGAAAATACCTAGAAATGTCAAGCCCTGGTCATTTGAATGTTGTGACGTCATACTGGTTGTGCCATGCTGGATTTACCTATGCTACTTAAAATATCTCAAATGACTGCTGAGTCTTCAGACAAAAAAATTCTGTTACTGAAAAACAGTTGTCTCTAGATGGCGATTCTTGTGCTAAGCAAATACATTGGTTATGGTCATTGGTTATGAAATGCATTTAGTCTCTTTCATCATTCAGAAAAAAAAAATATTTATATTTATTTGTTTAATTATGTATTTGTGGCAATTATTTTTTTCCAAAGACAGACATTATGAATGCGGTATAAATCAGAATGGTACTATGCAACTATCAGGAGTCGTGCTTTGGCCACTAGAGGTCAACGTCGACTCATTTTTGCGGCATGGGTCTGCTTGGCACGATCGCGCATGCGCCAGCCCTGAACTAGTGTGTTCTAAATTGCTGACACCTATTGTTGGGGGGCTATATAAGTGCACATGCTTCAGGTGACACTCGGCTTTAGGGAAAGAAGGATAGTTGACGGTTTGTAGACCGTCAGTAATGTACAGTTTGGAGACTGTAGGTAAGATAGGGCGTAGTAAGGTAGGGAGGGCAAGATTCTGCCACCTGCTTACCTGGTCACCTGCACACAGTCTCCTTCCTTGCTTTCAGTGGCTTTCGGCTCCCCATCGCGGCGTTGAGCCCCCCGCGCTTTCCCTCACTGCTCCAGTTCTTAGTTGGGCTGCGTTCTCCCCCCTCGGAGCGATCGTGGGATTGGATCTTTTCGCTCTGTTGAGGAACGTAGTGCTGCTTATCAGCACCATTCCTCGTTTCCGTGTTTCGCGCTGCCCGTAGCGGGCAGTTCTGGCGAACGCCTCCTCATCGCATCCGTGTTCCACTCCGGTAGTCTTTACGGCTGTGATTCTTAGTGCATGTCCAACTTCCATCCTCGTTTCATGCCGCACAGACTGTCCGGAGAACCGTTACTCGCCTCGCACTGCCTTTGGGATTAGGGGAATCCCCAGAGGCTTGGAACGTAGTGCTGTTTAATCAGCGCCGTTTCATGAACGTCTCTTAATAGCGTCCATGTTCCGCTCCGGTAGTCGTTGTGGCTGTGATTCTGATTGCGTGTCCGTCTTCCACGTTCGTTTCACGCTGCACAGACTGTCCGGAGAACCGTTACATGCTTCGCGCAGCTTCTGGTATTTGGGGAATTTCCAGTGGCTTAAGTCACCGCACGTTTTGATTGCTTGTTTGCTTGTGTTTTAATAGGAGTGTTTTTCTCTTTCTTTTCCCTTGCACTCCTGCAAAGCCTTAGAGCGATAATGCAGGGTTTTGCTTTTTTGAGCCAGTTTAACTAACCCTGTTATAAATAAGGATTTTCCTTTGTTTGCATTCATTTTCCTACGGCTCTTTCGTCTGACGTTCATCTACCCCTCCTTCTCACTTCTCTGTGTCAGGGGCTGTGGCGCGTTCAGATTACATTCGCCCCTAACACTAGAGATCAAGTGTTTGAGGCTCAGGTCTCGCACTTTTGTATTTGGGTTATTCATTCATTTTGTTTCATTACTTCCATTTGTAGCTAACTGCGATTGATTTATTCTTTTGTATGGCTCGTCATCTGGCAAATTGTAACAGAAGGATACGACCAGACCAGGACCCAGCGTTAGCTCCTGGGACTTTTTTAAAGGAAGTCCCCACTTCTGTTATGCGGCATCAGAAATCGCTGATTAGGTCTCGTTTGGCTCTTGGGGGTTTGTCCTGAAAACCCTGATCAGGTTAGAGACTCAGTGTGGCATCTCGACCCTCCTGAGCTGCCCAGAGCTCGCCGTGGAAGGCGTAGTGCCCCTCACAGTTCTAAGCAAGTATTGCTGGCTCCTGCAGTATACTTGGGATCAGGGTTTGACCCCGCTGATGCTCCCAACCCTCCCAGGTTGGGGAATTCCCTCCACGATAGATCTCCACTATTCGGGCCACCCAGTGTGTTTGAAATTACCCAGAGGAGTCGGTCCGTGGACAAGTATGTGGAGGAATTCTGTGCTGCAGCCAGTGAGAGCAGTTTTGATGACCTGCTGCTCATGGCTGTCTTTGAAAAGGGACCCGTACTTGGGCACTTAGCGCCGACTAGCTTTGAACCTGAGCAATTAAGCTCCATTCCTTAGCTCACCACGCCCGTTGTCCCCGTACTTGGGCACTTAGCGCTGCCTAGCTTCAAACCTGAGCAACTAACCTCCATTCCAGAGCCCACGCCCGCAAGCCCCGCATCTGAACAATTAAGCTCCATGCTTGGGCATTTAGCGCTACCTAGCTCCATACCTGGGCTCACCGTGCTCATAAGCTCCGTACCTGAGCAGCTAAGCTCCGTGTCTGGGCATTTGGCACCACCTAGCTCCATACCTGGGCTCGACGAGCTTGTACGCTCCATTCCTGAGCTCACCACGCCCCCTGGCCCCATACTTGGGCAGTTAGCACCACCTAGCTCCGAACATGAGCAATTAAGCCCCATACTTGAGCATTTAGCACTGCCTAGCTCTGAACATGGGCTCGCCGCGCTTGTAGGCTCTGCACCTGAGCAGTTAAGCTACGTGCCTGAGCATTTACTGCCGCCTAGCTTTGAACCTGGGCTCCCCACGCTCGTAAGCCCTATAATCGAGCATTTAGCGCCACCTAGCTCTGAACTTGGGCTCACCGTGCTCATAAGCTCCGCACCTGAGCAGTTAACCTCTGTGCCTTAGCATTTAGTGCCGCTTAGCTCTGAACCTGGGCTCTGTATGCTCGTAAGCCCTATAATTTAGCGTTTAGCATCGCTTAGCTCCATACCTGAGCTCGCTACGCCCGTAAGCTCCGCATCTGAGCAGTTAAGCTCCATGCCTGAGCACTTAGCGCCGCCTAGCTCCATACCTGGGCTCGCCGCGCTCGTAAGTTTCAATCCTGAGTTAGTTGGCCCAGTACCGATCCTTGCGCACCGGTTGCTTCCGTCAACCCCTGCGCTGCGACCGTTCACGTCTTGGTCGTCCGTATCCACTCGCTTGACCAGGCGACTGGCACCGACCTTTCTTTTGGGTCTTGTAGGGCCGAGCTCCGCCCCTGGGCCATCGGTGCCAAGCTCACATTAATTCCATCTGTAGCTAACTGCGATTGAGTCCTAAAACCCGTTATTTATTTATTTATTCTTTTTTACAGCTTGCCATCTCTCCAGTGATGGCGAATCATAACAGCAACTAGCAGTATTTCAACTATACCGTAGCAGTATATGTTTATTTAACACTAGCAAGTAACGTTAGTTCTAAATACAAAGTGCAAGTACACGAAGTTTAAAGGGAAAAGTGACTAAAATTAACTAAGAATTAAATTATGGAATTTAGATATGTATTAGTGTTATTGAGTTATATGTAACGTGTGCACAAAGCCTGCGGTTTCTTGGCAACGGGTCTGCAGAGTGATACTATTTTTGTGTGAAGTGATGGTGTAATAACAAATATCATCACTGTGAGAATGCACCATCAGATTGTGAGGTCGGTGTATAAATATACAACATACACTCACTGTCAAAAAAATAAAGCACTCATATAGAAATGTAGGATTGCTGCAAAACTCGGCATGCAGTTATGTCGCAGGCAGACATGTACAGTGGCACTTGAAAGTTTGTGAACCCTTTAGAATTTTCTATATTTCTGCATAAATATGACTTAAAACCTCATCAGCTTTTCACACAAGTCCTAAAAGTAGAACAGAATTCAGTTAAACAAATGAGACAAAAATATTATATTTGGTCATTTATTTATTGAGGAAAATGATCCAACATTACATATTAGTGAGTGGCAAAAGTATGTGAACTTTTGCTTTCAGTATCTGGTGTGACCCCCGTGTGAAGCAATAACTGCAACTGAAGTGTGTTGATGCATGCTCAATTATCCAGGTAAGAAGAAACTGCAACTATTAGCCCATTCTGCCGTACAGAACAGCTTCAACTCTGGGATGTTGGTGGGTTTCCTGACATTAACTGCTCGCTTCAAGTCCTTCCACAACAATTTGATTGGATTAAGATCAGGACTTTGACTTGGCCATTCCAAAACATTAACTTTTTTTTTCTTTAACCATTCCTTGGTGGAAAGACTTGTGTGCTTATTTTCGTTGTCTTGCTGCATGACCCACCTTCTCTTGAGATTCAGAATTCATTGTTCCATCAATGATGGCAAGCCATCCTGACCCAGATGCAGCAAAACAAGCCCAAACCATGATATGACCACCACCATGTTTCACAGATGGAATAAGGTTCTTATGCTGGAATGCAGTGTTTTTCTTTCTCCATACATAACGCTTTTCTTTTAAACCAAAAGGTTCTATTTTGGTCTCATTCATCCACAAAACATTCTTGCAGTAGCCTTCTGACTTGTCCATGTGATCTTTAGCAAACTGCAGATGAGCAACAATGTTCTTTTTGGAGAGCAGTGACTTTCTCCTTGCAGCCCTGCCATGTAAACCAATGTTGTTCAGTGTTCTTCTGATGGTGGACTCATGAACATTAACATTATACAATGTGAGAGAGGCCTTCAGTTGTTTAGAAATTACCCTGGGTTCCTTTGTGACCTTGCCAAATATTACACGCCTTGCTCTTGGAGTGATCTTTGTTAGTCGACCACTATTGGGGAGGGTAACAATGGTCTTGAATTTCCTCCATTTGTACACAACTCTTTAGAGATGGTTTTGTAACCTTTTCCAGCCTGATGAGCATCAACAACTCTTTTTCTGAGGCTCTCAGAAATCTCCTGTGTTCATGCCATGATACAATGATACACTTCCACAAACATGTTGTGAAGAGCAGACTTTGATAGATCCCTGTTCTTTAAGTAAAACAAGGTGCCCACTCTTACCTGTTTGTCATCCCATTGATTGATGGGACCTGACTCTAAATTCACTTTCAATTGAACTGCTAATCCTAGAGGTTCACATACTTTTGCCACTCACTACTATGTAATATTGGATCATTTTCCTGAATAAATAAATTACCAAGTATAATATTTTTGTCTCATTTGTTTAACTGGGTTCTCTTTATCTACTTTTAGGACTTGTGTGAAAATCTGATTATGTTTTAGGCCATACTTAAGCAGAAATATAGAAAATTCTAAAGGATTCACAAACTTTCAAGCACCACTGTACTTCTGTAGTTCTTCTGCCCCTCTTTGTGTCTCTGTGTCATGTGGTGTGGCATGTCCTGACTACATTCGCCCCTGACACTAAAGATCAAGCATTCAAGGCTCGGGTCCTGCATTGATTGCAGACCCGTGCCTTCGTTTTGGTTTTGGGTGATTATTTATATCTTTTAGTTAAGAATTTCCATCTGAAGCCAACTGCATTTGGGTCCTAAAACCTTTTATATTTTTATTTTTATTGTTCGCCGCTGTCTAAATATGATGAACCATAACATAACTTGGCTGATGGAATTCAGAGAGACAGAGGGCCAAGTAGCTTGGTGGACTGTGACACTGCAGAACCTCAAGTCCTTTATTCACAAACACACAGAAGCACAGATACATATTTTTCACAATTAATCCTTAACTCACACCTTTATTACATTATTATAAACAACCATTTGCCCTGCCAAGACAGTATGCATGTGCATTTTTACTAGGTTAGCTAGTTAGGCTTCTGTTTTGAAGTGGTGCATAGTAGTATTACCACATCATACTGAATTACTGTTTGAGAGTCTCTGTGTGTGGGTGCATGTGTATGATGGAGACAACAAATGTTGTTGACGTAGTGCAGTAGCACCACTGTGTCGAGAAAATGAGATGCTGTATTAAATATTAATACTCTGGAAACATAATCCTCTATGACCAGCAGAAGTCACTCTGGAGAGCAAGATTTCTATAACCAAAGGGTGGGGGGCTGAGTGTGCATGTGTGCTCTCATATGTGTGCATGTCTGCATGTCTGTTTGCTTGATGGAGAGCAAGAGGTACTATACTTGTTTATTGAATTTCGTGCAACATTTCATTAACAATACATAAAGTAAGAAATGGAAATACCCTTTAGAACAGATTGTACTGTATATATATTTTTTCTTTTCTCCTTCTCACATTCCAGCAAAATACATGGTCCTGTGTTACATGCGTACGCACATTTAACTGCTCAGTACTCAATTGCCAAATCATTTAAGTACAGTGTAATTATTACAATTGGGCAGATTGCTCAGTTAGAAGCAAGTCAAGTCAAGTCAAGTCAGATTTAAGTATATAGGGCTTTTTACAATGGAGCATTGTCTCAAAGCAACTTTACAAGTTTAGATTATCTCCTAATAACTACATCCAATCCCAAATTGAGCAAGCCTAGGGTGACAGTGGCAAGGAAAAACTCCCTATTTCTAGGAAGAAACCTTGGGAGGCTGCCCTCCAGGGCTGGTGGACGGCCACGAGGTCGCGAAGAAAAAAATAAAGATTTATAGGAAGAAAACTGGCGGAGGACCAAGACCTCAAAAAAGGGGGCCCCAAAACCTCCTTGGCGGTGTAGATGAATAATAGATACGTAGAGAACTATATTGAATAATCTACGGTCTAATGTTGCACAGGAGACTTCTCACAACAGGTGTCAGCAATAAAATGTGAAGTATGCACATCGACATTACGTGGCTCGGGGGTAGATGATAAATCTAAGAGCGAAAACTAAAGTCATGGAAGGGTCAAAGTTAAAATAAAATGTGAGTATGCCACACGGACATTAACTGGCCTGGGTATGGTGAGGCTGGAGCTGATGACGGAAGCAGCTTGAGTGGAGCTGCAGCGGATGAACATCATGTGTGGGGCTGAAACTGGCACCGGAACACAGCTCGGAGAGAAAACAGAAAATGCAATTAGTTATTGATTAAGAGCACAGTATCTATTAACAATCACTGATGCCATGTCAATCACTGATGCCATGTGTAGCATGAGACTCCGGCAGCATTAGCTATAGCAGCATAGCTAGAAAGAGGAGAACTGGTAGGAAACACAACCAAGAGGAATCACATGAGACATTGGCAACCCCACGGGAGGCAGAAGACAGCAACGTCTCTGATCACCATAAGACTCTTTGACTATGAACCCCCAGCTCTGCCCTTATTCTAAGGCAAGGATGCACGAGTCAAGATCACGAGGACCGACGCCCAGTTCAGCCAGACCGCCCACTGGACACTCCCGGCTAGCGGACAAGGCAGGCAGGCCAGACATGACTCCAGGCTCTGGCCCCAGTGACCCAAGCCATGCATCCTGGTCTAAATCTAGTCAAAAAAATCTAGTAAAAAGGTATGTCTTTAGCCTAGACTTAAAACTTAAGAGAGTGTCTGAATCTCGAACGAAAGTGGGAAGTTTATTCCATAGTTGGGGGGCCATGTATGAGAAAGCCTTTCCCCCGGCTGTGACTTTTTTAATTCTAGGAACTAAAAGAAGTCCTGCACCCTGCGAACAAAGTAGACGAGTTGGATTGTAAAACTCTAAGAGTTCACTCAGATAATGTGGGGCCAGGCTATGTAGAGCTTTAAAAGTTACAAGAAGTATTTTGTAATCAATGCGGAATTTGACTGGTAACCAGTGTAGTGATGATAGAACAGGAGTGATATGATCAAATTTTCTAGTTCAAGTTAACACTCGGGCAGCTGCATTCTGAACTAACTGAAGTTTATTTATAGATTCACTAGAGCATCCAGTAAGTAAGGCATTACAGTAATTCAACCTTGAGGTTATAAACGCATGAACAAGTTTTTCTGCAACATTAAAAGAGAGGATATTTCTAAGTTTAGCGATATTACGTAATTGAAAGAAAGCAATTCGAGTGATGCTGCAGTGCGCATCAAAGGAGAGATCTGATCAAATGTGACAAAAAAAACACGATATAGGGCGGGGGTCGTGGTGGGATAAGACGGGCCCTTATACCTTGTGTCCCTCTTTCAGTCACTAAACACATTCTCTTTTTTGATTACATTTCAGGATAGGCACAAACCCTTGGACAATTCGATAAGGGTTTACAAGAAAGAGAGAGAGAGAATAACCATATGATAAGCACCTACCCCTCTCGGATTGCGCGGTTGAGGTGAGCGATGAGAGGTGAAGTAACACAACGCGGACGGAGGGCTTTGCGGATAACATAGAAAGTAGATGGTCTGAAGGTGAGTGCGACCCCCGATTAAAACATAGAACCGGGCGGGAAGGAAGGGTGGAAGGAACGAGAAAAACAAAAAAACGAATAAAACAGAAACTCGCATCTCAAAGCCCACTTGGTTCTCTAATTACTCTGGGGGCTTCCGACAAGTTAATAAGAAAAGCAGGGCCTGGTGTGCCGGGGGTCGGTTCCTGTGTGTCCGTTGTGTTTCGTTCGCTCAGATGGCGCCGATGGGAAGCCATGTGTGGTTCAGCCTTCTAGGGCAAAATAAGAAACAGGGTAGTGTGGGGGGAGCAAGTGGGTAGCTAGGAGGGCAAGGGACGGCCGGCCGGGGGGAAGGGAGGTGCCCCTTCCCCTCCGACGGGAATAGTAGGAGGGAACCACCCGAAAGAAAGACGGAAGGGGACCCACCAGTAGTCACAACGCGGGACAACAAAAAGAATCGGGAAAGGACCCGGGCCCAAAAAGAATCGGCGAGAAGCTAGGAAGGGATGATACCAGGGGTTCTTTTCTTCCCAGCCTTGTACAATCCTGCACTAAGATTGCGAGATAGAAAAGAACTTGGGTAAAAATGCTCTATGAAAGGATGGTAATCAAATACTTTCCAAGGAGCTGTAACTATCGACAAAATGCTTACGAAGGAAAGGGGGACTGAGATGGAGAAATGCACGAGGCCTGTAGGGCACGGAGGAACTAATGCACAAAAGTTTTGTTGGGTACCGGGTCAGTTGTTAAGTAGGATTTAAACCAAGAAAGTGCTAATCCCTTAATAACTACAGAATTTTCTAGTCTGTTTAGTAAAACATCGTGATCTATAGTGTCAAATGCTTCACTTAAATCTAACGGAACAAGAAAAGAAACACATCACTTATCTGAGGACATCAACAAATCATTTAGTACCCTAATTAATGCTGTTTCAGTACTATGATGGGGCCTTTTGGAGGTAACTGCAGAGCTGCTGATAGACGGCTTTTTCTAAGATTTTGGACAAAAAGGGTAGATTTGAAATTGGTCTATAATTAGATATCACACAAGGCTCAAGATTGGCTTTTTTAATAAGTGGTTTGATAACAGCAGACTTAAAGGATTTGGGCACATAACCAAAGGTAAGGGATGAATTTAAAATAACTAACACTGGCTCTATAATACTAGGTATTACTTGTTTGAGTAAACGTGTTGTAATTGGATCTAATAAACATGTTGATGACTTAGACGAGCTGATCAGTGCGGATAGTTCAGTATTAGTAATTGGGGTAAAAGATTCTAATTTTGATTTACAGCTCATTAAACAGATGTCTCCACTAGTGCTGCATCTGGAAGGTTTCTGAATAGTTTGGTGATGTGATGAGCATCGAGTTTGATGCTTAATGTTTTCTATCTTATCATTAAAGAAAGTCATGAAATCGTTACTGTTAAAATTACACAGAACGGGAGAATCACTTTCTGTAGTGTTTTTTGTTAATTTGGAGACTGTATTAAAGAGAAATCTTGGATTATTCTTATTTTTCTCTATGATTGAGGAGAAGTATCCAGCTTTAGCTTTAGTGAGGGCATGCTTATACTCTGATCATTCATTGATCATTCATTGATCATGCCTGCCATGATACTCTGCCATGTTGTCCCTCCAAGCAATTTTAAACACCTCCAATTTACTATGTCTCCACTTGCGCTCTAGATGCTGTGTTCTTTGCTTTAAGGTACGGGTGTGGTCATTATACCATGGTGCTAGCCTTTTTTTCCCTAATGCGTTTGACCCTAGCAGGAGCAGTCGTGTCCAGGGTTGAGTGAAGCACACATTTTAATTGGTCATTTACACACTCAAGATGATTGATCTCCGTAGGTGTATTAAATTTCAAGTCTGGTAGGTTTTTGATAAACACGCTTGGTGTGATAACGAGGCAGAACGATTTTATTTATTAGAGATAGCTCAAATACTAAAAGATAGTGATCTGAAATCGAATCACTTTGCGGGAAAACATCAAGGTTATCTATATTGATACCAAATGTTAATATTAGATCTAAAGTATGATTCAGCAGTGGGTTGGTCCCATCACATTCTGAGTGATACCCATGAATTCTAAGATTGACTCGAAAGCAATTTTAAGTGGATCCTGCTCATTGTCGAAGTGAATATTGAAATAACCTACAATTAAAGCCTTATCTGTTGACAGTAGTAAGCAGGAAAGAAAGTTAGCAAATTCCTGAAGAAATTCTGAATAGGGACCAGGAGGGTGGTAAATAGTGATAAGCTGAAAAGAGTGTGGTTTTGACTTCCATAACGATGGATCAGTCACATTAAGCATCAGTATTTCAAAAGAATTAGCCTTGTAATGGGATTTAGTTGTAACACTTAGCTCTTTGTCAAAAATTGTGGCTATGCCTCCCCCCAGACCATTAGGACGAGGGCAATTTGCATGACTGTATCCAGGAGGTGAGGCTTTATTTAAGGCTAAATATTCATCAGGTCTAATCCAAATTTCGGTGAGACAGAGAGCGTGTAAGCGTTTATCAGTGATCATTTCATTTACAATCACTGCTTTGTTTGTAAGTGATCTAATGTTAAGTAATCCTAGCTTTAGTCTAATGTTGTTATTTCTTTGGCAGCTATCTGTGTTTATACTAATGAGGTTATTAAAACAGACTTTTTGAGAGCATTTACGTTTAGGGCAGATGCGGGTAACAGACACAGTTCAATAATGTGGGTTCTGGTTGACAGTGCATGGCTACCAGCAGAGAGTTGGTTAAGCCGGTCTGTCTGCTGCCTGACCCCTGCTCTGGATAGTCAGCCCCTAACCAATTGGGCCATAAGACTATGGGCAATGTTGCAGGAGATGAGAGCAGCACCCTCCAGAGTGGGATGCACACCATCCCATCCTAAAAGGCCAGGCTTACCTTTAAAGGCTATCCAGTTGTCTATATAGCCCACGTTGTTTTCAGAGCACCAGTTGGACAGCCAGCAGTTCAGCGACCATAACCTGCTGTAGGCTTGGTCACCTCGCCTCATTGGGATGGGGCCAGAGCAGACTACAGCATCGGACATTGCCTTCGCCACGCTAACCACCTCTACAAAATTAGCCTTAGTAACCTCTGACTGACGAAGGCGTATATCATTAGCCCCTACATGAATAACTATCCTAGAGAATCTGCGGCTCTCGAGTTCACTAAGACTCGTTACAATGTCCTGCACTCTGGCTCCGGGGATACAGAGAACTCTAGCTGCTGGTGTCCCTAAAGGGGTAGCAAGTTTCACATGTCATAAAATAGAGTCACCTTGACCAGAGCTCTTTAACCAGCTGCTTAGTGGGTGTTCATGAGGAGGGCAAACCTGTTGGACACGTGAACAGGTAAAGAGTGGTGCTCTTGTGGACTAGCCTTACGACTATGTCGCCGAACCGTCACCCACTTGCCCTGCTGCGAGGACTCTGCCGGGGCTCTAACTTCACCTGTGGCATCCAGATCTGCTAAGCTAGGAGCTGAGCTAGCCTTCTCTAATGTCTGGATGCGTGCCTCTAAAACTACAATCTTCTCCGTCAGACTGGCTACAAGCCTACACCTATCACAAGTAAAATTTACACTAATGACGGAGGAAGAATAGCTAAACATGCCACACTCGGCACAGGGAACAAGCACAGCAGAAGCCATGTTAGTACAATTAATTAAAGGTACTTAGCTTCGGGTGGGGTTGTGGGGTGCCAAGTGAAGATCTGGTTCAGCTGCAGCCGATGGTCCAATGCAATGCTCGATTAAAGCGTTAATACAAGTTCATACAAAACGTCACAGAAAGTCTCAGAAAGAAGTGGGAAAAGACTGTAAAAAAGTTATAAAAACACACTTTACTGCGAAGAAGACGCAACTCTGGTAATTAGCTAATGGCTACAAACACAAGCCGGTATACCTGTAAAGTTACTAAATAACGATTAGCGGCAACAAAATATAATCCGCCGGTACGAGAATAAAATAATTAAGATGTTGTAAAAACCTACTATATATACGATTATATATGATACAGATGCGATCGGGAATTAAAATAGTTCAAAGGTAATAAGCTGCTAACAGCTACGAAACGGCGTGCGTCCTGTGTGCAACTTGCGGTTGCCAGATCCTTGCAATTCTCGCGTCAGTTCTCTCAGCGTTCTCTCAGCGTTCTCCTGACAGTTTCTTTCCTCTTCAGTAACTATTGGTTTGCGTCTTTCATTCATTCATGTAAATTAATGTCGATAACATAGGAATCAAATCATCAGTTGTAATCTTACAACATAAGTCCGTGTAATTAAAGACATTTGAAGCAGTAAGATTTGTATCTACTTTCCTACAGTTCAGGCATACCCTTGTAAAGCACAGCATTACCATAATCTGTGTATCACAACATTTACATTTATGTCTTTTAGCAGACGCCCTTATCCAGAGCAACTTACAATTGATACAATCTTACAATCCAAGCAATTGTGGGTTACGGGCCTTGCTCAGGGAGCAAACAGCTTGGTGAGATTTGAACCCTGAACCTTCTGGTTCACAGTCCTTTACCTAAACCACTATGCCCATGTCTAGTCCAGTTTGGTGTTGGTTACATGTAATTATGCTGTATGGTAAACAGAGTTCTACATATTATAGCTAGTGGTCAGGTTTGATGTACAGTGGTGCTTGAAAGTTTGTGAACCCTTTAGAATTTTCTATATTTCTGCAGAAATATGAATTAAAACCTCATCAGATTTCCACACAAGTCTTAAAAGTAGATAAAGAGAATTCAGTTTAAAAAAATGAGACAAAAATAGTCAAGTCAAGTCAGATTTATTTATATAGCGCTTTTTACAATGGAGCATTGTCTCAAAGCAACTTTACAATTTTAGATTATCTTCTAATAACTAAGTCCCTAACTCCCTAAATATTATAATTTGTCATTTATTTATTAAGGAAAATGATCCAATATTACATATTAGGCAGTGGCAAAAGTATGTGAACCTTTGCTTTCAGTATCTGGTGTGACCCCCCTGTGAAGCAATAATTGCAACTAAACATTTCCTGTAACTGTTGATCAGTCCTGCACACCGGCTTGGAGGAGTTTTAGCCCATTCCTCCGTACAGAACAGCTTCAACTCTGGGATATTTGTGGATTTTCTCACATTAACTGCTTGCTTCAGGTCCGCTTCACCTTCTGATGGTGGATTCATTAACAATAACAATGTGAGAGAGGCCTTCAGTTGCTTAGAAATTACACTTGCAAACTTCTACATGCCTTGCTCTTGGAGTGATCTTTGTTGGTTGATCACTCCTGGGGAGGAAGCAGTGGTCTGGAATTTCTTCCATTTGTACACAGTCAGACTGTGGATTGGTGGAGTGAAACTGTTAAGAGATGGTTTTATAACATTTTTCAGCCTGATGAGCATCAACAACTCTTTTTCTGAGGTCCTCAGAAACCTCCTTTGTTCACGCCTTGATACACTTCCACAAACATGTGAAGAGCAGACTTTGATAGATCCCTGTTCTTTAACTAAAAAAGGGTGCCCACTCACTCCTGATTGTTGGTCTATAACGGGAGGTATGGAGACAAGCGCAGGTTAAATGACAAACAAAGGTTTTATTAAACCACAGTGAGCCACAGAGCTAACCAAAACAGAGTACATAAAGTAACACGGCACAGCGATAAACAGAAACAAACAAGGAGAACCATGGATGAGACCATAAACCACGGATACATTATTATAACTAAAGCGGGCTTATCAACACCTGGATAGTGCTAGCTGAACAGACACAGAAAACGAGAGGTCAAGAAGTGGTGACAACCACAAATGTGAGTGACACACGGTGCACAAGAGCAGTCCTGAGTAATCTGGAGCGACCATGAGTCCACAGAAGCAGCAATAGCCGCCAAACTTAAAAGTCAAAACCCCATGTTGCACTTGAGCTAGGGTCCTGCTTAAATACAGCCTACTTCAGCTGTAGATTATTAGACCTAGGGCCCTAGCTTGTTCTTCAAACATCACAGTCTGGATCGCTCCCGTAGCGGCGAAGAGAGGCTTAGCAAACGGAGGTGATCCATGGCATACCCCCACCCTCTTTAAGGAGTCTGAGATGGAGTTAGGACTCCTACTAACCCCCCCCCATCAGGGCGCATTCTTTTCAAGGTGGCACCCAGGTATAGGCATAGGAGCTGATGTCCTCAAAACCGACATGGGTGCTGAAGTCCTCAGGCACAAACAATAGCACAGATGTCCTCGGCACTGACACTGGCACTGACGTTGTCTGCGCAAAGGGTTTTTGGGAACAGACGGCTTCCTGGCTGACCTCTAGGGAACAGATGGCCTCCCAGCTGGACTCTTGGGAACAGATGGTCTCCTGGCTGGCCTCTCGGGAACAGATGGCCTCCTGGCTGGTTTCTCGGGACCAGACGGCCTCCTGGCTGGCCTCACAGGGACAGAAGTCCTCCTGGCTGTCCTCACGGGAACCGACGGCCTCATGGCTGGCTTCTCGGGAACAGTCCTGGCAGGCCTCTTGCACGGATGTCCTTGGGGCAGGAACTGGAATCGATGACCTCAGCACAGGTACTGAAATGGATGACCTTGGCGCAGGCACGAGTGCTGACGATTCAAACACAGAACTAAGGAACTCAGGTGTGGAGCTAACATGTTCGGGTACAAAACTAAAGGGCACGGCAGGCTCAGATATGGAGAAAGGCAGCACTAATGGTTCAAATACGGAACCACCAAATTGAGAAAGAGAGCATATATGCTTGGTTATGTAACTAAAGGGCGATGTGGGCTTGGATCCGGAGCCAGGTGGTGCTAACGGTTCAAACACAGAACTAACAAATTCAGGTATGAAGCCAATATGCTCAGGTATGACACTAAAGAGAGCATTGGACTCAGCTACGGAACCAGGTGGGACTAATGGTTCAAATACAAAACCAACAAATTCAGGTGTGGAGCTAACATGCTTGAACTAATAGACGTGGCAGATTCAGATGCGGAGCCAAGTGATGCATCGGACCTCTGTACTGAACTGACCTGTTCAGATACAGAGCTAGTCAGTGCTAACGGCTCAGGTACTCATCTACGTAGCTAACAGGCGCTGCGTGCTCAGATACAGAGCTAGCATGCTCAAATACGGAGCTAACATGCTCAAATACTGGGCTACTGGGCAATAACAGCTCACCTATGGAGCTACAAGGCTTGGTGTGCTCCAATACGGAGCTAGCGTGCTCAAATATGGAGCTACCATGCTCAAATATGGAGTTACAGGGCAGTAACGGCTCATCTACAGAGCTAACAGGCACGGCGTGCTTAGATACAAAGCTAGCATGCTCAAATACGGCGTTAACATGCTCAAATACGGAGCTACTGGGAAACTGTTAGATAGTTATTCGAGCCTCGTCCTATCTGACTTCTCCTGTGCGGGTCCCGTCCGTGCAGCGCTGGGAGGTCAGTGAAGAAACCACAACCAAGCTATAGCAGCAGCGGGTTTATTCAAAGAGCTCGATACACATAAAATACATGGTTCTTTTAAACATTCCAAAGGAGGGAAAAAGAAGGGGAGGCCCCCTGCAAAAGAGTACTCTGTTCATACCAGGGCCAAAAAAGCAAGAGAGTAGCTATCAGCGAGGTCAAGCGGGGGGCATCATGTGCTGGCAGTTATGTTATTTCAACATTTAGTACATAGGATAAAGAGGGCATGCGATTTGGCAAAGAACATTCTGTACAAATAACAAGTTCAACATTGTCCATGATTTTTCCACTAGTCAGCAAAGGCTTATAAGCGGACAGACTATAAGACTATACGAAGGATAATTATTCTTACAATCCCCTCTTTGATACTCGCAATAGCGGGTATCATCTGACTAAATGGCAGTAGCCTGCTGGGAATAAGGAGTATATTGGGACGACAAGCTTACCATAGCGTACATGCGGTCCATCAAACACCGGAACACACAAGGAACCAATTAAACAAATCAAAATCAATACACATATGGCAGCCTAGACGAGGATCCAGCTGCCAGCCATACTGGTCACGGCTGTGTATTCCGTTGTCAGACGAATCTTTTGGTTCAAATGATAGGGACCCCTCTTCGTACCGGCGGCAATTGCCGGGTTACTTTTATCCTTTCAGCTCCTTTGTGACTCACCGACAGGCCTCCCTCGATTACTGGCTGGACTTGGGTGTTCCCAAACGCCAGAGGTAGGCTCCTGCAAGGACTTGTCAGCTGTTGTCAGTGGTTACTGAAAGATAAAGAAATCATTAATTCATGGGCACTGGATTTGACACAGTGACCGGAGAGGGGGCCTTCTTGATCCTTGTCGCATGGATCCACTGTGGAAAAAGATCAGTCAGTACGGCGGTCCTAGTTACAGCAATTACTTCTGCAGGACCACTGTATAAAGGATCAGATAAAGTCAGACTTTCTCGGTCCAATCTCTTAATCAATACTTTGTCTCCCACCTCAATGTCGTGGGTATGCCCAATAGGGATGATTGGTTTCTTTTGATTTACCCTTATCCAATAATCGTTCAAATTTTGGATGAGTCCTGCAGAGTACTCACTGAGTTGTACTTCTAGGTCGGTTGCACCCACAGCCTGCATTCCCTTTCGCCAAGGTACCGGAAAGGGGCGTCCCATTACTACCTCATAAGGGGACAGATGGTCCAAAGCCATCAAGGAGGACATTCTCATGTCAGCTAAAACCAAGGGTAAGCTGTGAAGCCAATTTTTGTTTCCCATGTCTTGCATGGTTTTCCGTAATTTGCTTTCCAAGGTACGATTGGTCCTTTCCACCATGCCGGATGATTGGGGGTGGTAAGGAATGTGGAATTTCCAATTGACTTTTAGCTCAGCGCATAATAATTGTGTGACTTTTGAAGTGAAAGGAGTACCTTTATCAGAATCCAGTCCCACAGGTATCCCGTATTGTGGGATAATTTCTTGGGTCAGTTTTGCCACCACTGTCTTGGCGTCTTCCTTAGCACAAGGAAACGCTTCTACCCACTTCGAAAATTTGTCTACCAGTACCAGGAGATATTTGTAGGGGCCCCATTTTGGCACATGCGTAAAATCGACTTGCCACTCCTGAAAAGGAGTGTCTGGAGTTGGGATGTGTTGGTGTATGGCACCGGGCTTTGAAACATTGTTTTGGGCACAGGTGAGACACCTATCGAGGATAGCGTGTGTATCTTTGTGCAGATTCTGAATGCAGAAGACATCCATGAGGTCCTCCGCTACCCCTTTTCGTCCGCGATGAGTGGGGCCATGAAACTCACGGACGAGAAAAGGAGTACACGGACGAGGGAGACAGATTCGGCCTTTGGCGTCAACCTTGATGCCATTCACGATGCTGCAGCCGTGTGATTGCCAGAACTCACAATCAGAGGGCGAGGCGGAAGCCTGTAAACTAGGCAAATCGACATCTGGTAAGACAGCACTTACCATGTGACTACGAGAGACCAAACAGGTATTCAGGAAAGGAGACGGGCTACCAGAGGAAGCAGCCTGCTTAGCCATGCGGTCAGCAAGGGAATTACCACAGGCCTCGTCCGTGTTGTCATGAGAATGAGCCTTAGTTTTGACAATGGCTAAAGATCTAGGTAGCGAACAGGAAGCAATCAGGCGAAATCAAAAGCGGAGAAATCAATAGAGGAGAAAGCCTCTATAACAACATCAGGTAAACGACAAACAGAATAACCACACAGGAAAATACCATCTGCAGGCTTTGAGCAGGAACCATCAACAAAGAGAACATCTCCTGTTGGGAGAGGAAGAGAAGACAGATCAGCTCTGATGCTAGTTTCGTGCACAATGGAAGACATACAATCGTGATCAGTGTCATCAGTAATTGGTTCACAGTCATCCTGCGCGTTTATAAGACGCTGCAGGGCATGTGCATGCGTATCATGTGAAGACTCGATTTTATAGTCAAGTTTTCGGTGGCCAGTAATATGGCCTCATAACCTGATCGGCGCTGAGCGGACAGGTGTTGTGTACTTAAATGACGTAAAATGTGCGTTACCTGGTGGGAAGTGTGAAGTATCAAAGGGTGCGACAGGACAATTTTCTGAGCATCCATCACCATCAACGCACAGGCAGCGACAGCAAGCAGACATAAGGGCAAACCTTGTGCCACTGTATCTAGGGTTTTAGAGTTAAAACTGCTGCGCCAGGACAGCGGCCGCAGAGCCTTGTTGCTGTGTGACCCACAGGTGAAAAGGCAGGTCATAGTTGGGCAGGCCTAGTGCTGGAGCAACACACAGGGCCCGCTTCAGTTCAGAAAAGGCATTGTTCATGTCATGAGTCCAGACCAGAGGTTCTGTCAGAGGATCATTGTGGCGAATAGCAGAGCACAGGCATTTGTCATAGTATGAGCAGTCAGGTATCCATTGCCTACAATAGTTTATCAGTCCCAGGAAGGCCATCAATGCATGCTTTGTCGCAGGGTGTTCAGTGTTGACAATGACTTGTATTCGGTCTTGTGTCAGACGGCGACAACCTTGGGAGAGTTCGTGTCCCAGATACTGAACGGAAGGAAGGCAGCATTGGAGCTTGGAACGAGAGAGTGTGTTTTAATAGTCGGCCTCATAGGGGCAGCAGGAAACAACCCCACATCATCCTATGATCAGCCCACAGCGTAGCGGTAATGTTGTAGAAAAAACAGAAGAGTGTTAGAAACGGACAAATACACTTCCTCAATATCTCTTCGAGAAAGATGACAGAGAGAGAGAGCAGTAAAGGAGGGGTGACATACATCAGGCACACACACAGTCAATCGTGAACAACTGAAAGTCAGAGATAAATTTAGGCTACTCATTAGATCCCTTCCCAGTAAAGAAAAAGGGCAATCGGGCATGTACACAAAAGAATGCATCAGGTACAAAGAAGGGTCATCAGGGCAAGTTACAGGCAGTGGGCAGCGTATCTGGCTGGCTCCAGATAAAATCGGCGCTCAAACTTATAGTTGTCCTTTTCTTACGCCCTTCTGCCCCTTCCACAGTTTCTTTGACCTCCTCCACTTTGGGTTCATCTGTCTCCGGCTTCAACAAAGGGACTTGATTTATCAAGTCGGCTTCATCATAACTATCGCCTAGCTTATTCTGCAAGATAAAACGATAGTCAGCTCCGGCGAGCTGGCAGCTGCGAGAGAGTTTAATCAGGGCGTCCACGAAAGGGAGCGCATTACTAGGGGATGGTAGAAGATTAATGATATCCTTCAGCGTGGAAAGATTCGGTGGTGATATTTTGTATCCTCGTGGGACACGTTTCCAGACAGCGGCCACATTAGTAAGTGGCTCAGAATCAGAGTCCTCCTCGGAATCTGAGCTGACCCCTGAGGGCTTTTCTTTCCTCTGCACGGGGGTTTTTGGTTTTTGGCCGACTCTGGGCCACTTGGTTCGGCCTCTGATTTATTTTCAATGATTTTAGTTGTTTCGGTAATCTGCATAGCAGCTAGTAAGGGTGCCTGTGGTGCAGTTGGCGACGGGGGGTCGTGCGGCGGCGGATGAGGCAAATTTTTAGGCATAGTCTGTGCGTCAGCGGGCTTAACTGAGGCAAGGGAACCTGGTTTTGGAATTCCCTTCAAAACTTTCTTGGGCGTATAAAGGTTGTGATAACTATCCCAGGTCTTTTTCATTCCATACCATTGACGATATCCCTCGCACATATAGTCATAATACCATTCAGGGTCCCCCATCCCCTCAAAGATCATTCTATGCGCTGACTGTAAGTACCATGGATCAAAGGTGCCCTCCCTAGGGTAAGGGCGAAATTGTGGACTGCCCTCAGTCCATCCAGCAATTCTCCAGCCAGGGCTGACATTAAAAAACCCTATCCACAACGACAAAATCCAATCTCGGGAACTTTCCCCGGAATCAGGCTTAGGGTAAGAAACACCCATACTTACCACCTCAGTATATTATACACAATCAATCAACACAATCAATCAAGACGGAAGGACCGGCACAGTACTGATACGTATTGTCTAGTGTCTAAAAAACTAGCAATGAGTATCAGGCTATATTAATACCCGAAGGAGTCTACAAATAATTGAGTGATACCACCAGCCAGGTAGTCAAACAAATCATGTCTTACCTGACCAGAAGTATCACGTCGGGGTCACCAAGAAACTGTTAGATAGTTATTCGAGCCTCGTCCTATCTGACTTCTCCTGTGCGGGTCCCGTCCGTGCAGCGCTGGGAGGTCAGTGAAGAAACCACAACCAAGCTATAGCAGCAGCGGGTTTATTCAAAGAGCTCGATACACATAAAATGCATGGTTCTTTTAAACATTCCAAAGGAGGGAAAAAGAAGGGGAGGCCCCCTGCAAAAGGGTACTCTGTTCATACCAGGGCCAAAAAAGCAAGAGAGTAGCTATCAGCGAGGTCAAGTGGGGGAGCATCATGTGCTGGCAGTTATGTTATTTCAACATTTAGTACATAGGATAAAGAGGGCATGCGATTTGGCAAAGAACATTCTGTACAAATAACAAGTTCAACATTGTCCATGATTTTTCCACTAGTCAGCAAAGGCTTATAAGCGGACAGACTATAAGACTATACGAAGGATAATTATTCTTACAGCAATAATGGCTCAGGTACTGAGCTACGGAGTGCTAACAGCTCATCTACGAAGCTAACAGGCGTGTCTTGCTTAGATACAGAGCTAGCATGCACAAATACGGAGCTAACATGCATAATACTGGGCCCTGGGCACTAATGACTCACCTATGGAGCTAAAAGGCGTGGTGTGCTCAGATACAGAGCTAGCGTGCTCAAATATGAAGCTACATGGCGCTAACAGCTCATCTAAGGAGCTAAGAGGCGTGGTGTGCTCAGATACAGAGCTAGCATGCTCAAATATGGAGCTACAGGGCGCTAACAGCTCACGTACAGAGCTAACAGGTGCAGTGTGCTCAGATACGGAGCTACCATGTCCAGATATGCAGCTAACATCCTCAGGTACTGGGCTACTGGGTGCTAACCGGTGCTTGACCAGTACCTTCTGGCTGCTGGTGAGCTGGGGATCCCACAAATTATAGGCAAAGGTGAGCATAACTGGGCGACTGGTGGTCTCCTGCTTCCCGTTAGAAAACATTTTCTCTGCACAGACGGAGATTACTGTCAGATTTTTCTAGCAGCTCAGCCCACGTTCACCGGACCGAGGTAACATGATAACCTTCCATCTCTATAGTTCGGTGGGGTTTTTCTGTAACGACAGAGGGTATAACAGGTGGTATGGAGACAAAAGCAGGTTAAATGATAAACAAAGGTTTTATTAAACCGCAGTGAGCCATAGAGCTGACCAAAACCAAAACAGCGTACATAAAGTAATGTGGCAAACGGCATGGCAATAAACAGAAACTCAAGAAGTACATCTAATGAAAATAAACAAGGAGAACTACGGAAGAGACTGTAAACCATGAAGACATTAATATAACCAAAGCGGGCTTACCGACACATGGGTAGTGCTAGCCGAACAGATGCCAAAAACAAGAGGTAAAGAAGCAGTGACAACCACAAACATGAGTGACACACGGTGCACAAGAGTGAACCTGAGTAATCTGGAGTGAACATAAGTCCACAGAAGCTGAAATAGCTGCCAAAGATGAAGTCAAAACCCCCGCATCACACCGCTAGAGCCCTGCTTAAATACAGCCTACTGTAGGTTATTAGTCCTAGGGCCCAAGATTCTTCTTCCGGTACTCCGCTGAAAATTCTGGTACTCCGCTGAAAATTCAAGTAAGAAAACAGTTAAAGATGAGCAATGGTATGAGGAATACATTGGTCTTATAATCTTAAATGTAAAAAATTTATTTAGCTAGGCTAATATGTTTCTCACATCCTGAATGAATAAAACTTCCTACAACTCTCACTGTCACTAATTGCAAAATAAGGCGCATGCACATGCTTAAGCTGCATGACTGCGGTATTGGCGACACCTGGGGGTTCACCTATTTAAGAGCTTGGCTCGAGCCCAGCCAGGTGCCACACCTTCACACTCATCGCATGCGTTCGTCACACAACTTTAAGCTCCATTTTGACGTTAGCTCCCCACACTTGCCATTGTGTCTGCCCTTTGGTATTTATTTATTTTTTTCATTTTTTCCCAATATCAGGGACACTGGTAGGCTGAGAGCTTAGAAGAACTCCAGTCACGTAGAGCTGAAAGGCTCAAGGTAACTGCCAGGGACGTAAATTGGCCAGGTTATGGAAAGAATTCCGTGGCCATCAGTGTCCACGCGCTTCCTTCCTTTCACGTCTGTTTCGCGCTTTGTTCGGCTGACCCGTAACACTGTTGTTGGGGGATCTAGGATCCCCACCACAAATTTACACAGGACTCCTAGAAGCAGATCAACAGGCAGACACAAACTATGGTTGGAATAATGAAAGGTTTTATTTACAAAAGGGTAAATATGAAAATGATGTAAAATACAATACCCAAACTGGAAAACAGAAATAAAAAAGTAACTAAAGTCCAGATTGCTGGTGGTTGCCAGGTTGAGTCCTAGAGACTGGCACAAAAAAGGCCTCAGGAGTCAACCGGCTTGACCTGAAGTATCATTCATTATCTTATCTATCAGAAAAGGGCATACAGTGGTGCAAAAAAGTATTTAGACAGCCACTGATTCTGCAAGTTCTCCTACTTAGAAAGATGAGAGAGGGCTGTAATTTTCATCATAGATGCACTTAAAAAAAATGACACAAAATGAGAAAAAAAATCCATGAAATCACACTGTAGGTTTTTTAAAGAATTTAATTTTAAAAAAGGTTGGAAAATAAGTGTTTGGTCAATAACAAAAATTCAACTCAATACTTTAGTTGGCAATGACAGAGGTCAAACGTTTCCTGTAAGTCTTCACCAGGTTTGCACACACTGTAGCTAGTGTTGTGGCCCATTCCTCCATGCAGATCTCCTCTAGAGCAGTGATGTTTTGGGGCATCACGGACTTTCAACTCAATCCTCAAATTTTCCATAGGGTTGAGGTCTGGAGATTGGCTAGGCCACTCCAGGACCTTGAAATGCGTTTTATGGAGCCACTCCTTTGTTGCCCGAGCGGTGTGTTTGGGATCACTGTCATGCTGGAAGACACAGCCACATTCCATCTTCAATGCTCTCACTGATGGAAGGAGGTTTTGGCTTATAATCTCACGATACATGGCCTTGTTCATTCTTCCCTTAACACTAATCAGTCGTCCTGTCCCCTTCGCAGAAAAACAGCTGCAAAGCATGGTGTTTCCACCCCCATATTTCACAGTAGGTATGTTGTTCAGCATTCTTCTTCTTCCAAACATGGTGAGTTGAGTTTTTACCAAAACGTTCTGATATTATACCACATGATATTCTCCCAATCCTCTTCTGGATCATCTATATGCTCTCTAGCAAACTTCAGGCGGGCCTGGACAAATACTTGCTTAAGCAGGGGGACACGCCTGGCACTGCAGGATCTGAGTCTCTCTCAACGTGGTGTGTTACTGATGGTAGCCTTTGTTACTTTTGTCGCAGCTCTCTGCAGGTCATTCTTCAGGTCCCTCTGTGTAGTTCTGGGATTTTTGCTCACCGTTCTCATGATCATTTTGACCCCACAGAATGAGATCTTGTGTGTGGCCCCAGATCAAGGGAGATTATCAATGGTCTTGTACGTCTTCCATTTTCTTACAATTTCTCTCACAGTTGATTTATTCACACCAACCTGCTTACCTGTTATAGATTCACTCTTCCTAGCCAGGAGAATTGCACAATCATTGGCTGACTAAATACTTTTTGCCCCACTGTATAAAACAAGGTGCCAGTTTCTTAGAGTCTACCATCAGAGGAATGTTCTGTGCAGAGAGCCAGACCGACTGCCCCAGAGTGTACTTGGGTCCAGATCTCTATCAACAGTTAGCTGAGTGCTGGGTGACACCACGAGCCTTAAGGAGGTCTCACCTGGTGGCCTACCAGGTCTTCCAGGCACCTCCTTAGGTGATGATACATGGAGGGGAGTCAAATCAAGGCAAGTCAGATTTATTTATATATCGCTTTTTATAATGGAGCATTGTCTCAAAGCAACTTTACAAGTTTAGATTATCTCCTAATATCTATGTCCAATCCCAAATTGAGCAAGCCTAGGGCAACAGTGGCAAGGAAAAACTCCCTAAGTGTTATGAGGAAGAAACCTCGTTAGGACCAAGACTCAAAAAGGGAACTAACCTCCTTGGGCGGCATAGATGATAAATCTAAGAATGAAACTAAAGTCATACTTCAAATAAAACGTGAAATATGCACATCAGCATTAAGTAGTCTGATATACAGTCACTCTAAGATCCTGAGTAGGATCTAAGCAGGAAAGTCGTTGGTGGCACTTTGACCCTAGCCAACTGGAGGAAGGTGAGGGTTACTGTCCTTTGGTGTGGCCTGGGTATGATGGGGCTGGAGCTTATGACAGAAGCAGCTTGAGTGAGGATGTAGGGGATGAACATCATGTGTGGGGCTGGAACTGGTACCGGAAGACGGCTCGGAGAGAAAACAGTAAAGGCAATTAGTTATTGATTAAGAGCACAGTGTCTATTAACCATCACTGACGCCATGTACAGCATGAGACCCCGGCAGCATTAGCTATACCAGCATAGCTAGAAAGAGGAGAACTGGTAGGTAGCACAGCCAAGAGGGATCACATGAGACATCGGCAACCCCACGGTAGTCAGAATACAGCAATCCATCGTCTCTGATCACCATAAAACTCTTTGAATATGAACACCCAGCTCTGCTGTTAGTCTAAGGCAAGGATGCACGAGTCAAGATCAAGAGGACTGAAGCCCAGTTCAGCCAGACCGCCCACCTGACACTCCCGGCTAAAGGACAAGACAGGCAGGCCAGACATGGCTCCAGACTCTGGCCCCAGTGACCCAAGCCATGCATCCTGGTCTAAATCTAGTCAAAAGTCTTTAGCCTAGACTTAAAATTATGGAGAGTGTCAGAATCTTGAATGAAAGTGGGTAGTTTATTCCATAGTTGGGGGCCATGTATGAGAAAGCCTTTCCTCCTGCTATGACTTTTTTATTTCTAGAAACTAAAAGAATTCCTGCACCCTGCGAATGAAGATAATGTGGGGCCAGGCCATTTTGTGCTTTATAAGTTATAATAAGTATTTTGTAATCAATACGAAATTTAACTGGTAACCAGTCTAGTGATGATAGATCAGGAATGATATGATCAAATTTTCTAGTTCGAGTTAGCACTCGGGCGGCTGCATTCTGAACTAATAGAAGTTTATTTATAGATTTACTAGAGCATCCAGTAAGTGAGGCATTACAGTAATCCAACCTTGAAGTTATAAATGCATGAACCAGTTTCTCTGCATCATTAAAAGAGAGGATCTTTCTAAGGTTAGCGATATTACATAATTGAAAGAAAGCCATTTGAGTGATGCTGCTAATGTGCGCTTCAAAGGAGAGATCTGAATCAAATGTGACACCTAAGTTTTTTACAGATGGACTGGGCAATACTGGACAGCCATCTAGATTTAGGATAGATGTAGCCAACCTGTCTCTCACAGCCTTGGGTCCCACTAATAGAACTCTGTTTCCTTTACACAGTCCTCAATTTTGTTGATTGTAAGGCTGTCATTAGGTTTGGCCGATATGTACAGCTGTGTACTAATTCCATGTTTACGAATAACTGAGCCTATTTCTTGATGCATGCTCAATAATTCAGGTAAGAAAATCCCAGAAGTTGAATCTGTTCATCTGGACATTTTGTCGGAGAAACGTTTCGTCACTCATCTAAGTGACTTCTTCAGTCTCAGCAGTTGGAAAACTTCCCCAATTCCCCATACTGAAGAAGTCACTTAGATGAGTGACGGAACGTTTCTCCGACAAAATCTATGTCCAGATGAACAGATTCAACTTTTGGAACTGAGCCTATTGGCAGCATGTACAGAGAGAGTAAAAGCGGGCCAAGCACTGACCCCTGAGGCATGCCATACTTCATTTCTGAAAGCTTAGACCTTAAATTATTTATATGACTAAACTGGTACCGGTCGGATAAGTAGGATTTAAACCAAGAAATTGCTAATCCCTTAATACATACAGTATTTTCTTGTCTGTTTAGTAAAACATCATGATCTATAGTGTCAAATGCTGAACTTATAACTAACAGACAAGAAAAGAAACACATCCATTATCTGAGAACATTAACAAGTCATTTGGTACCTTAATTAATGCTGTTTCAGTACTATGATGGTGCCTGAAGCCAGACTGAAATGTTTCATAAATATCATTCCTTTGGAGGTAACTGCATAGCTGCTGATAGACAGATTTTTCTAAGATTTTGGACAGAAACGGTAGATTTGAAATTGGTCTATAATTAGATATCACACAAGGGTCAAGAGTGGCTTTTTTAATCAGTGGTTTAATAACAGCAGACTTAAAAGATTTGAGCTCTTAACCAAAGGTATGAGATGAACTTAAAATAACAGTGGCTCTATAATACTAGGTATTACTTGTTTGAGTAGACGTGTAGGAATTGGATGTAACAAACACGTTGATGACTTAGACGAGCTGATCAGTGCGGATAGTTGATAGTAGTAATTGGGGTAAAAGATTCTAAGCTTGATTTACAGTTAATTAAAGAAATGTCTTCACTAGTGCTGCATCTGGAAAATTACTGAATAGGTTGGTGATGTGATGATCATCGAGTTTTATGCCTAATGTTTTCTATCTCATCATTAAAGAAAGTCATGAAATTATTACTGTTAAAATTACACAGAATGGAAGAATCACTTTCTGTAAGGTTATTTGACTGTATTACAGAGAAATCTTGGATTATTCTTATTTTTCTTTATGATTGAAGAGAAAGATGCAGCTTTAGCTTTAGTGAGGGGATGCCTATACTCTGCCATGCTATCTCTCCAAACAATCTTAAACACCTCCAATTTACTATGTCTTCACTTGCACTCTAGATGCCATTCTTTGCTTTAAGTTACGGGTGTGGTACCATGGTGCTAGCCTTCCCTTTCCCTAATGCGTTTGACCCTAGCAGGAGCAATCGTGTCCAGGGTTGAGCGAAACTGTAATGGCGTGGTAGGCAGGAGACAAACGCGGGCAGTAGACAAGAGACTCGAGGCGAAGATAACAGGTACAATCACTTGATACTTTATTTCTGGAGCTATTTGAACGAGGTGGGAACCTTGTTGTGTAGCGGCGTGGATGTGAATGAGTGGTGGTATATGTATGGTAGCGGAGGGAGGTCGGAAACGGGAACAGGTGCAGGTGATAAGTAGACAGGCGAGGATGAGCGTGGTAGATTGCGTGTGTCGGGAGCGGCGCTGGTAGGGGGCGTGACAGTACCCCCCCCCCTCGAAGGATTCGTGCCGGCGGGGGTGCAGCGGTCGCCGGAGGCCCGGCGGAGCAAGGAGGAACCGCGCGGGCGGCCGCAGGGCCGGTCGGGCCGCGCGGCGTGGAACTCCCGGATGAGGAGAGGGTCCAGAACGTCAGCGGAGTCCACCGCTGGTACCATGGTTCTCCTCGGGGCCGTAGCCCTCCCACTGCACCAAGTATTGGAGGCGCGTACCTCGCCGGCGAGAGTCCAGAAGGCGGTGGACCGTGTAGGTGTCCGACGGGCCGGCGAGCGGGGGCTGTGCCGCAGGAGAGGCCTCCGCCAGCGGGCCAGGGGTCCAGGGTTTCAGCAGCGAAACATGGAATGAGAGAGAGATGCGCATGTGAGAAGGCAATTGCAATTTGTATGTGACGTCATTGACGCGGCTAACGACCTTATAGGGACCCAGGAATCAAGGAGAAAACGGGTTACTTCCCTGACTGTTGCGCAGTCCCCGGATCGACAGCCAGACGCGGTCTCTTGGTTGAAAGACGGGCGCAGAGCGACGGCGGCGGTCAGTGTGCCTCTTGTACCGACGGATGGCTTGGTCGATTCTGAGGTGGACCTGACACCAGACGTCCTCGCTGCGGCGGAACCAGTCGTCCACGGCTGGGGCATCCGAAGGCGTGGAGTCCCATGGCACGAACGGAGGTTGGAAGCCCAGGATGCACTGGAATGGCGTGAGCCCGGTGGAGGAGTGACGGAGGGAGTTCTGGGCAATCTCGGCCCACAGTCGTGGGGGTTGTGCATGCAATAGCACCTGAGGAAGTTCTTGAGTTCCTGATTCGATCGCTCGCACTGCCCGTTCATCTGTGGATGATAGCCCGAGGAGAGACTGACTGTGGAGCCCAGCTTATTAACGAAAGCCCGCCAGACTGCAGAGGTGAACTGAGGCCCCCGATCCGAGAGGATGTCCTCAGGGATGCCGAAGTTGCGGAAAACGTGTTCGAACAGGCACTCAGCTGTCTGGAGCGTGGTGGCGAGCTTCGGAAGCGGGACGAAGCGGATGGCGCGGGAGAAGCGGTCAATCACCAAGAGGATGGCAGTGTGTCCTCGGGAGGAAGGGAGGTCCGTGACAAAATCGAGGGCTATGTGGGACCAGGGTCTTTGCGGCACGGGCAGAGGATGGAGCAGGCCGGACGGAAGGGCGCGAGGGGTTTTGGCTTGAGCGCAAGTGTTGCAGGAGGCCACAAAGCGATGTACGTCACGGCGCATGTTTTCCCACCAGTAGTGTGATGCCAAGAGTTGGTAGGTCCGGGTCTCTCCAGGATGGCCCGAACACAGGGACAGGTGAGCCCAGGCGAGGAGGCGGTCGCGGAGGTCCGCGGGCACAAACCTTTTGTCCGGCGAGCAAGTAGACGGAACGCGCGTTTGGGAGAGCCTTTCATCCAGTTCGCGGTCAAAGTCCCATTGTATAGCGCCTATGGTGCATGAGGCTGGGAGAATGGTCGTGGGTGCTTCAGGAGAGGCCGGGTCGGGGTCGAGACTGCGAGACAGCGCGTCTGCTTTTGTGTTCTTTGATCCTGGGCGAAAAGTGATGGTGAACTTGAAGCGGGAGAAAAAGAGAGACCGATGGGCTTGGCGGGCGTTGAGACGCTTGGCTGAGCGAATATATTCCAGGTTTTTGTGGTCCGTAAGGACCGTGAAGGGATGTTTGGATCTCTCAAGCCAGTGTCTCCACTCTTCCAAGGCCAGCTTGATCGCTAGCAGTTCGCGGTCCCCTACGTCATAGTTGCGTTCTGCTGGCGTGAGTTTGTGTGAGAAGAACGCCACGGGATGCAGCTTGGGGGGCACGCCGAGACGCTGCGAAAGAATGGCGCCCACTCCCACAGACGATGCGTCAACCTCCAGGATGAAGGGATGTTCCGGATCGGGATGACCCAGGACAGGAGCGCGTGCGAAGGTAGACTTGAGTTCAACGAAGGCCCGCTCGGCATTGGGGTTCCAGCGGAGAGAACGAGGGCTGCCTTGCAGAAGCGCGGTGAGGGGCGGGACCGTGCGGCTGAAGTCCCTGATGAACCGGCGATAGAAATTAGCGAATCCCAGGAAACACTGCAGTTGCTTGATGGACCCTGGCAAGGGCCAGTCGAGAATGGCGGAGAGTTTAGCATCATCCATGGCCACCCCGGAGGGAGAGATCACATAACCCAGATAACGCACCGACTGGGTGTGAAAGGCGCACTTCTCACCCTTGACCCGGAGATGGTGGAGCCGGAGTCTCTCGAGCACCTGGCGGACGTGTGTGATGTGGGTGGTGAAGTCAGGCGAGTAGACCAGAATGTCGTCCAGGTACACTGTTACGAACCGGCCCAGCATGTCACTGAGTACATCATTTATAAACACTTGGAAGAAGGAGGGAGCGTTTGCCAGACCGAAGGGCATGACCAGATATTCGTAATGTCCGGTGCTGGTGCTGAAAGCAGTCTTCCATTCATCCCTTTCCCTGACACGGACCAGATTGTATGCATTGCGGAGGTCTAACTTGGTAAACCAACGTGCCGTGTGAAGCTGTTCCAGGGCTGAGGGTACCAAAGGAAGCGGGTAGGCGTAACTGCGAGAGATGCGATTGAGTTCCCTGTAATCGATACAAGGCCGGAGGCCACCGTCCCATTTAGGCACAAAGAAGAACCCCGCTGAAACGGGAGAGGTAGACGGGCGGATGAATCCCAGGTCTAGGTATTCCGTGATGTATTCCGCCATGGCCTGTTCCTCGGTAGCGGAGAGAGAGTATAGTTGAGCTTTGGGCAGTGGTGCGTCCGGAAGGAGGTCGATGGCGCAGTCGTACAGACGATGCGGAGGAAGAGGAGGAGGTGAGTCCTTGGCGAAGATCAGGGATAAGTCCTTGTACTGTTCAGGCACGTTGTCCGAGAGGGGGATGGAATCCGCGAGCGGGAGTGCGTGAAGTTGTAGAGCCGGGCGGAGCAGACAGTGGTCATGACACCACGGAGACCAGCGAACGAGCTCGCAGGCGGACCAAGAGATGAGGGGGTCGTGAAGTCGAAGCCAGGGGAGCCCCAGGATAATAGGATAGGTGAGCGAGGTTACCGGAAGCAGAGCGATGGATTCCTGATGAGTGGTGCTTGTGACCAGGCAGATAGGATCGGTGACGCGGGTGAGCAGGCCCGGACCTAGCGGCCGTCCGTTGGCTGCGGTAATTCGGCGTTCTGTTTGGAGCGTATGGCAGGGGATCTTCCACTCCGTGACCAGATGTTCTGCGATGAAGTTCCCCTGAGCGCCGGAGTCAATCAAGGCTGTAACAGAGACGTCGGTGTGAGCGAGCCGCAAGAGCACCGGTAAGACGAAGGAGGAATCAGGATGGTTTTGACTCACCCGTGACACGCGTGCCGGGTCCGACCCGTATGGGTCGACCTGGCCGGGGCGAGGTCACAGGCCGGGGGGAGGTGCCGGTACGAGCCGCAGTAGCAACAGAGACCCAGTTCGAAACGGCGACGACGCTCCTCAGAGGACAGCTGAGTGCGGGCGACCTCTATGGGCTCCGCTGGAGGTGAGGGATCACGGGAGTCAGGTGGAACGCCCCGGGAGGTTGGACGAGGAACAGAGGCGAGTCGTGGAGCGAGGAGCTGGTCCAGCCAGATGGTGAGGGTGATAAGTTCGTCCAGGGACAGGTCGAGATCGCGCCCTGCCAATTCCCTCCTGAGGTCGGGGCGCAACCCTTGGCGGAAGGCGGTGAAAAGGGCAGGAGTGTTCCATCCGCTTTGAGCTGCCAGGGTACGGAATTGGAGGGCGTAGTCGGCGGCCGAGCGACGGTCCTGTCGCAGGGTGAACAGGACATCACCGGTGGTCCGTCCCTCGCGGGGATGCTGAAAGACGGCGCGGAAGGCTGTCAGAAACCTCGCGTAATCCTTAGCCTCTTCGCCTTGCTGGGACCAGATGGCGGTGGCCCAATCCAAGGCTCGTCCGGAGAGGAGGGACACTGTCAAGGCGATACGGGAGGCGTCGGACCCTGGTGGTGACTGGGCGAAGCATAACTCGCACTGTAGGATGAACCCCTCACAACGATCCGGGTCGCCGTCATATTTACCCGGCAGAGCGATTCTGTAGGCTGACAGTTGTTCCCGTGGAGGACTGGGAGGAAGTGGAACGGAGGCGGGTGGCACCAAGGCGGCAGGTGGCGTCAGCTGAGTGACACGCCGGGTGAGCTCCTCGACCGAAGGGACCAGCGTGCCGAGCGAGCGTTGGTTGTCCGCTAGGATAGACACCGCCTGAGCCACTTCCTGGAGCTGCGATCTGCTCTGCCGAACCCGCTGCGGGGCTGGGGCTACTAGCTGCTGTCTCCATGTACAGGCTACACAAACTGTAATGGCGCGATAGGCAGGAGACAAACGCGGGCAGTAGACAAGAGACTCAAGGCGAAGATAACAGGTACAATCACTTGATACTTTATTTCTGGAGCTATTTGAATGAGGTGGGAACCTTGTTGTGTAGCGGCGTGGATGTGAATGAGTGGTGGTATATGTTTGGTAGCGATGGGTGGTCGGAAAAAGGAACAGGTGCAGGTGATTAGTAGACAGGCGAGGACGAGCATGGTAGATTGCGTGTGTCGGGAGCGGCGCTGGTAGGGGGCGTGACAGAAACACATATTCTAATTGGTCATATACACACTCAAGTTGATTGATCTCTGTAGGTGTATTAAATTTCAAGTCTGGTAGGTCTTTAATAAATGCAGCTGGAATAGCAGATGTAATAGTGTGCTTGGTGTGATAATGAGGCAGAAGGATTTCATTTATTAGAGATAGCTAAAATACTAAAAGATAGTAATCTGAAATCAAATCACTTTGCGGGAAAACATCAAGGTTATCTATTATGATATCAAATGTTAATATTAGATCTAAAGTATGATTACAGCGGTGGGTTGGTCCCATCACATTCTGAGTGATACCCACGGATTCTAAGATGGACTCGAAAGCAATTTTAAGTGGATCCTGCTCATTGTCAAAGTGAATTTTGAAATCATCTACAATTAAAGCCTTATCTGTTGACAGTAGTAAGCAGGAAAGAAAGTTAGCAAATTCCTGAAGAAATTCTGAATAGGGACCTGGAGGGTAAGTTTAGAATCTTTAACCCCAATTACTAATACTGAACTATTTTCACTGATCAGCTCGTCTAAGTCATCAACATGTTTATTAGATCCAATTCCTACACGTTTACTCAAACAAGTAATACCTAGTATTATAGAGCCAGTGTTAGTTATTTTAAATTCATCCCTTACCTTTGGTTATGTGCCCAAATCCTTTAAGTGTGCCGTTATCAAACCATTGATTAAAAAAGCCTTGTGTGATATCTAATTATAGATCAATTTCAAATCTACCGTTTCTGTCCAAAATCTTAGAAAAAGCCATCAATCAGCAGCTCTGCAGTTACCGCCAAAGGAATTATATTTATGAAACATTTCAGTCTGGCTTCAGGCCCCATCATAGTACTGAAACAGCATTAATTAGGGTACTAAATGACTTGTTAATGTCCTCAGATAAGGGATGTGTTTCTTTTCTTGTTCTGTTAGATTTAAAGGCAGCATTTGACACTATAGATCATGATGTTTTACTAAACAGACAAGAAAATACTGTCATTATTAAGGGACCAGCACTTTCTTGGTTTAAATCCTACTTATCCGACCGGTACCAGTTTGTTCATATAAATAATCTAAGGTCTAAGCTCTCAAAAGTGAAGTATGGCATGCCTCAGGGGTCAGTGCTTGGCCCGCTTTTATTCTCTCTGTACATGCTGCCACTAGGCTCAGTTATTTGTAAACATGGCATTAGTTTCCACTGCTATGCAGATGATACACAGCTGTACATATCAGCCAAACCTGATGACAGTCTTACAATCAACAAAATTGAGGACTGTGTAAAGGAAATAAATTGGAATAATAAAGATAAAGATTGGATGTTATTTAATTTTCTCTTACTTAACTCAGATAAAACTGAGGTTCTATTAGTGGGACCCAAAGCTGTGAGAGACAGGTTGGCTACATCTATCCGAAATCTAGATGGCTGTCCAGTATTGCCCAGTCCGTCTAAAAAACTTAGGGGTCACATTTGATTCAGATCTCTCCTTTGATGCGCACATTAGCTAATTGCCGCAGATTTTGCAGAAGCGCCCCTAGCGGGCCCGTATACGGGCCCAGTAGATCGACATGTTTTGCATTCTTAATAACTTAAAACATTCTTAATGCACAGTCCAAAACACAAACTCAAAATATTTAATACTATTATAACTACCTTCATACCGATTTTCAACCGTCTACATGCAGCCATTCGCCAGAAATTACATACATACCAAACACAGCTGTCCGCCATGTTGTTTGCAAAAACCAATTCCTACTCAACTATTTTGCCTTTTAAAATATACTTAGGATGTAAAATAACTTTTTATTTTATCATAGAAAATTCACTTACCGTCTAAACAAGTCCATGATACCGTTACATTGCCGATAAAACGTCAGTAAAGCGCTTTTTTTGCATGGTTATGTGGGTGCGTAAAATCCATTCGCTCAAACGCACGCTCTTCTTTGGACGTTTCCCATTACACAAAACACATTTTCCCTTGAACGAGGCTGCTTTATGTTCCCTGTATCCCTTTTCTCAGTCATTTCCTGGTTGGTTAGTTATTCAAGAGCCTGTAGCGGTATTGGCGCAGCTGTTTACCGCACGACCCACCTTCCTCAGCAGCTGGCTAGATATATGTGCAAATCTCTGGGTCCGTGTGAGCGCTGAGTGACAGAGCTGTGCTCCAATGGACAGCTAAGAGCCTAGGCTCACACAGAGACCGGCCCCAGCACGCTCAGGCACACAGAGCGGAGGGAGGAGGGGCTGGAATCTCTATTATCTGCTTTGGTGACGCGCACAGAGGCCCTGTTCAGCTTTATTTCTTTAGTTACAAACCAAATAACACTGAATTGTGACTAATATTTGTTTGTTCTATTACAGAAGACATAAAAAAACTTGCAACCACTTGATTTATAGTGACAGGCTTCTTTTTATTTGTATTTTTAGAGGTTGTGGCAAATTTTGAGACGAATGATGACCCTTGATAAAAACCTGTGTTACTCTTGAACACTTTGTTGTATCTGTTCCAAATTTTGGATTTAGCTTCACAAGTCCCTGCTGAAACAGAAAATGTGCAGCATGGAAAATGTTCAATCACCAGCATCCACACACAAATTATAATCTCAAAAAATTAAAGGCGTTTTTTGATTTTCGCCATTTTTTTTTGCATTTAATCTTCCCAAATGTAACCTAAATGATGAAAATAGAAGACTGGAGGTGAATAAATATGTTGGCCCAAGTGTTTACTTCAATTTGAGCCCTGAATGATCATTGTGCTATATGTAAAACCTAAAATAACCAGTGTTTAAATTTGATAGTGGTCGTTCAATTTCTGCAGCATAGGGTTAGCAGCATCACTCGAATTGCTTTCTTTCAATTATGTAATATCGCTAAACTTAGAAATATCCTCTTTTAATGATGCAGAGAAACTTGTTCATGCGTTTATAACTTCAAGGTTGGATTACTGTAACGCCTTACTTACTGGATGGTCTAGTAAATCTATAAATAAACTTCAATTAGTTCAGAATTCAGCCGCCAAAGTGCTAATTCGAGCTAGAAAATTTGTTCATATCACTCCTGTTCTATCGTCACTAGACTGGTTACCAGTCCAATTCCGCATTGATTACAAAATACTTCTTATAACTTATAAAGCTCTACATGGCCTGGCCCCACATTATCTGAGTGAACTCTTAGAGTTTTACAATCTAACTCGTCTACTTCGTTCACAGGGGGTAGGACTTCTTTTTGTTCCTAGAATTAAAAAAGTCACAGCATGGGGAAAGGCTTTTTCATAAATGGCCCCCCAACTATGGAATAAACTTCCCATTTTCATTCGAGACTCAGACACTCTCCAACATTTTAAGTCTAGGCTAAAGACATACCTATTTGCACAGGCTTTTGACTAGATTTAGACCGGGATGCATGGCTTGGGTCACTGGGGCCGGAGTCTGAAGCCTGCCTGCCTTGTCCGTTAGCCGGGATTGTCGAGTGGGTGGTCTGGCTGAACTGGGCTTCGTTCCTCGTGATCTTGACTCATGCATTCTTGCCTTAGACTAAGGGCATAGCTGGGGGTTCATAATCAAAGAGTCTTATGGTGATCAGAGACGTTGGGTTGCTGTCTTCTGCCTCCCGTGGGGTTTCCGATGTCTCATGTGATCCCTCCTGGCTGTGTTTCCTACCAGTTCTCCTCTTTCTAGCTATGCTGCTATAGCTAATGCTGCCGGGGTCTCATGCTACACGTGGCATCTGTGATTGTTAATAGACAGTGCTTTTAATCCATAAGTAATTACATTTTCTGTTTTCTCTCCGAGCTGTGTTCCGGTACCAGTTCCAGCCCCACACATGATGTTCTTCCGCTGCTGCTTCACTCAAGCTGCTTTCGTCATCAGCTCCAACCCCATCATACCTGGGCCACTTAATGCCGATGTGCATATTTCACATTTTATTCAAACTATGACTCCATGACTTTAGTTTCGTTCATAGATTTATCAACTATGCCGCCCAAGGAGGTTAGGTCCCTTTTTGAGTCTTGGATCTCCCAAGGTTTCTTCCTCATAACACTCAGGGAGTTTTTCCTTGCCACTGTCGCCCTAGGCTTGCTCAATTTGGGATTGGACGTAGTTATTAGGAGATAATCTAAACTTGTAAAGTTGCTTTGAGACAATGCTCCATTGTAAAAAGCGCTATATAAATAGATCTGACTTGACTTAAAAAGTGATAAGCTGGAAAGAGTGTGGCTTTGACTTCCGGATGGATCAGTCACATTAAGAATCAGTATTTCAAACGAATTAGCCTTGTAATGGGATTTAGTTGTAACACCTAGCTCTTTGTCAAAAATTGTGGTTATGCCTCCCCACCGACCATTAGGACGAGGGCGATGCCTGACTGTATCCAGGAGGTGAGGCTTCATTTAAGACCAAATATTCATCCGGTCTAATCCAAGTTTCAGTAAGACAGAGAGCGTGTAAGCATGTATCAGTGATCATTTCATTTACAATCACTGCTTTGTTTGTAAGTGTTTTAATGTTAAGTAATCTTAGCTTTAATCTAAGGTCGTTATTTCTATGGGAGCTATCTGTGTTTATACTAATGAGGTTATTAAAACAGACTTTTTTAGAGCATTTACATTTAGGACAGATACGGGTAACAGACACAGTTTCAATAACGTGAGTTCTAAGTGACGGTGCATAGCTACCAGCAGAGAGTTGGTTAAGCCTGTCTGTCTGCTGCCTGACTCCTTCTCTGGATAGTCAACCCGTAACCAATCCGGCCATAAGACTATGGGCAATGTTGCAGGAGATGAGAGCAGCACCCTCCCGAGTGGGATGGACACCGTCCCATCCTAAAAGTCCAGGCTTATCCTCAAACGCTGTCCAATTTTCTATAAAGCCCATGTTGTTTTCAGAGCACCACTTGGACAGCCAGCAGTTCAGGGAACATAACCTGCTGTAGGCTTGGTCACCTCGCCGCATTGGGATGGGGCCAGAGCATACTACTGCATCGGACGTCACCTTCACCACTCTAACCACCTCTAAAAAATTAGCCTTAGTAACCTCTGACTGGCGAAGGCGTATATCATTAGCCCCTACGTGAATAACTATCCTAGAGAATTTGTGGCTCTCAAGTTCACCAAGACTCATTACAATGTCCGGCACTCTGGCTCCCAGGATACATGTAACTCTAGCTGCTGGTGTCCCTAAAGGGGTAGCTGGTTTCATGTGTCATAAAATAGAGTCACCTATGACCAGAGCTCTTTCAACAGGCTGCTCAGTGGGTGCATCACTGAGGAGGGTAAACTGGACACGTGAACAGGTAAAGAGTGGTGCTCTTGTGAGCTAGCCTTCTCTAATGTCTGGATGCGCATCTCTAAAACTACAGTCTGCTCCGTCAGACTGGCTACAAGCCTACACCTACCACAAATAAAATTTACACTAATGACAGAGGAAGAATAGCTAAACATGCCACACTTGGCACAAGGAACAAGCGCAGCAGAAGCCATGTTAGTACAATTAATGAATTAATGGTACTTAGCTTCAAGTGGTATTGTGGGGTGCCGAGTGAAGATATGGTTCAGCTGTAGCCGATGGTCCAATGCAATGTTTGATTAAAGCATTGATGGAAAGTTAATACAAAATGTCACAAAACTAATTCTCATAAAAAAATGTGGGAAAAGACTGTAAAAAAGCTATAAAAACACACACTACTGCAAAAGAAGACGCAACTCTGGTAATTCAAACACAAGCCGATATACCTGTAAAGTTACTAAATAACGATTAGCAGCGAAAATTATAATCCGCCTGTACTAGAAGAAAATGATTACAATGTTGTAAAAAAGTACTATATATACGATACAGATGCGATTGGAAATTAAAATAGTTAAAAGGTAATAAACTGCTAACAGCTACAAAACAACGTGCTTCCTGTGCTAAATCGGCGCTAATGGTTGCCAGATCCTCACAATCCTCACGTCAGTGGTCAGCGTTCTCTATCTGCATTCTCTCTCAGCATTCTCTCGAAGGGGACAGCTATTTCCACTTCCAGCTTCTTGAACAGGGGTGGCTGATACCCAAAAGATACCTTGAAGGGACAGAGTCCTGTGGCGGGGTTTGTAAGGGTATTGTGGACATACTCAACCCAGGCCAAGTGACGGCTCCACTTCGTTGGTTCTTGGGCAGCACAGAGTGTCTTCGATGTCTTGATTGGCCCGTTCAGCCAGCCCATTGGACTGGGGGTGAAACCCAGAGGTGAGGCTCACTGTGGCCCTGATACAGAAGACTTTCCAAAAATGAGACGTGAACTGGGGTCCCCGGTCCGACACGGTGTCTGTGGGAGTCCCGTGGATCTTCAACAGTTGGTCAAACAGTATCTTCACCATTTCAGAAGCTGTGGGCAACTTAGGCAGGGCTATAAGGCAGACAAAAATGCTTTGAAAATTGATCTATGACTGTGAGCATGATGGTCTTACCGACAGATTTCCCAGAGCCCCGTGACTGAGAGGGACTGAAGGAGGCTGGGCCGGCCGGGGGCTGGTGCGAGGTCTCCATGACAGGCCAACAAAAAAAGTATCTTTTCAGCAGGGCCAAGTTGCGATGATTTCCAGCGTGATAGGCAAACTAGAAGCCATGCCCCCATTGGAGCACGGTGGTTCTAGCCATCATGGGCACATAAAAGCAATCGGGCAGTCCTCCCCTGGGATCGGGCTCAGTCCCCTGTGCCTCTTTGACTGTTTGCTGGAACTTCCACATAAGTTGGCCCACCAGATGGTCAGCAGGATGGGATGGTGTTAGTGGGGTCATTGATTTTGACAACAGAGAACTGACGAGACATCTGGCTTGACATTCCTGGACCTGGGATGATAAGTCAGCATGAAGTCAAAACATGAGAAGAAAAGGACCCACCTGGCTTGGAGAGAGTTAAATCACTTGGCTATTTGAATATAGGCCAAATTTTTGTGATCAGTCCATACACCAAATGGCAATTCCGAGCCCTCCAGCCAATGCCTCCATTCTTCCAGGGTCAATTTGACAGGCAGCAACTCTTGGTTTCCAACATCATAGTCAGCCTCTCCAAGGGTGAGACTTCATGAAAAGAAGGTGCAGGGATGAAGCTTAGTATCCGGTTTCACACATTGAGACAAGACGATGTCCACACCTGAGTTTGAGTTCGTAGACTTTCACAATGAACTGTTTGCTACAGTCAGGCTGAATGAGAACAGGGGCCGAGGCAAACAATCACTTGAGTAGAGAGAAGGCCCTTTCAACCTCCGTAGTCCATTTAAATGGGGTTTTCGTTGAGGTCAATTAGGGTAGGGGCGACGCCTCCTTGCTGTAGTCTCTGATAAAATGCCAGTACAAGTTAACGAAGCATTGGAGCTCCTTCCTACCCAGGGGAACAGGCCAATATGTGACTTCTTGGACCTTGACTGGGTCCACTTTGATGCACCCCATCTGGATAATGAAGCCAAAAAACTTGTTCTCAAACAAGCGAGGGTATCAGCATGACATGACTGACGTGTTCCTCTTCTGAGTGAGAGAAGATTAGTATGTCATCTAGGTAGACAAATAGGAAGCATTTGATTTAATCTCTAAGGACGTAATTGACTAAGTCTGGAATACTGCAGGGGCATTAGTGAGGCCAAAGGGCATGGCCCTATATTTATAGTGGCCCAGCAGAGTGTTAAAAGCTGTCTTCCACTCGTTCCCCTTGCAGCAAGTCGAAAGCAGATGAGATAAGAAGTAGCGGCTATTTATTGTGCTTGATTATGGCATTCAGGCCTTGGAAATCAATGTATGGTCTTAAGGTACCATCCTTCTTGGATACAAAAAAGAAGCCAGCTCCTAGCTGAGAAGAGGAAGATCTGATAAGGCCAGCGGCCTGGCATTCGGTAATGAATTCTTCCATAGATTCTCTTTCACTGTGGGAAAGATTATAGAGACGGCTAGTGGGAAAAGGTGCACTAGGGAGCAACTTCATAGAGCAATCATAGGGATGAGGAGGGAGACACTTGACATGGTCGTTGTTGAATATTTCTCTGAGGTCATGGTACTGGCAGGGTACTTGGGAGAGATCCATAGGTTCCTTGGGGCGAGGTGTGTGAGACATGGTCTTAGAGGGAGGGACAGCTGATCGTAAACAACTCTTGTGGCAGAATTCGCTTCAACCCGTGATTTTACCAAGGTTCCAGTCAATAGTGGGGTTGTGATGAGCCAGCCATGGGTGACTGAGGTATCTTGGTAGCATGGATGATAGCGATGGTGGCAACCTCACGGTGGTTCCCAGACAGGACCAGGGGAATATGGAGAGTATGGTGGGTTATGCGGGGCAAGCTGTCTGCCGTCTTGAGCGTACGTGTGTCTCAGGATTTCCAAAGATTCCAGCTGGATGCCGAGCTGAGACGCAAGGGCTTGGTCCACAAGATTGTCTCCACTCCTGAGATGGCAAGTGCCTCCACGGGGCAAGAAACTTCTTGGAGGTACAAAACAGCAGGCAACTTGAGCGATAAAAGGCATGGCCTAGGAGGACTTTCTGTGGTGCTCATCAGGGCCCCCAGTTGAGCCCCCTGACGAGCTGCCTCTTTTTGAGTGAACCAGGCATGAAGAGACTATGGCTATAGCTAAGGGTAAGGCTAAGGCTAAGACAGCACAATGAGATACCAGGTTTGTAGACTGAATGATCTAGCAAAGTCTGGTAGTGATGACTGAGGTTTTATGGTGTACTGTGATGAAGGATGATCGAGATCAGCTGTGGCAAGAAGCTGGAGTCGAGGTGTGTCAAAAATAGTCCAGTAGATTTGGGAAAGAAGCAGAGCACGTGCACGATGTACTCGAAAACATAAACAAAACATAATTCTTGCTAAGGGATTGGGGTAAAAGGGCCAGAACAAAAAAAAATGAGGCAGAACCAGAGCGAACCCTGACAGACATGTCTCGCTTACTTCCAGAAGCGGCTCCACAGCACTATTAGCCATCCACCCACTCCTCTCGGATCCTCTACATGCTGTGTATGTGCAGACCCGAGATACACTCTTTGCGTGCCGAGTAGCGTACGCTGATAGCATATCATTCTTCAAGCTGAGCGTTCCTCAGCATTTCTTCCCTTCTTTTTTTCATTTCCCTAGCACACAGCTCATCGGCACGTTATTAGTGGCTTTTTTTTTTTTAGTTATCATATAATTTCATTTTTTTTTGTCTGCTTTAGTGTGGCGCTTGAGTTTGCTCTTTATTTCTTTGTTTTGTTTAGCTCGCATCTAGTTCAGCTAGTCAGTGGCATGACACTAGAGCATTGGACCCTGACGTTAGTGTTCAGGGTTTGATCCCCAGATGCTAGCCAAGATAGGTCCAGCTTCATTTTCAGTTTGTTTTCATTTATTTAGTTTCTTTGTACTTTAGATTTAGATTTTGGTTCATTATATACAACCGGAGCGAACTGCAATTGGGTCCTAAAAGCCCTTTTATTTTTATTTAATGTGGTTCGACAGTTTTTCTTATAAGTGAACTGTAACAATTTGGTCATTTATTTATTCATTTATTGAGGAAATTGATTCAATATTACATAATCTGTGAGTGGCAAAATTACAATGATGAAATTTGAAGTTTGTGAATCTGTCACATTCTGAGATGCAGGTGTAGGTGCAGGTGTGGATGGTTTATTATAGACTATGGTGCAATCAAGGTGTGGAGCCAAGAGAAATAGTGAGGAAAGAAGGCTAACATTATTCCACATTAGACCACATTGAATTACATACACCAAATGTGTTAGCAGTGGTAAAATAATCATATGTAATTATTTCTCAGTCTCTTCATTAGAATACAAACAGAAAATACAGGAAATTTGTATGTAGTATTAAAATACCAAGTTGAAGCAGCCAAGAAACCTTTTTTTTCGAAGGCAAATGGGATGAAAAGGCAAAGATATGCTAAAGATAAAAAAGATAAGACACAGTGGTGCTTGAAAGTTTGTGAACCTTTTAGAATTTTCTATATTTCTGTATAAATCTGACCTAAAACGTCATCAGATTTTCACACAAGTCCTAAAAGGAGATGAAGAAAACCAAGTTAAACAAATGAGACAAAATTATTACACTTGGTCATTTGTTTATTGAGGAAAAGGATCCAATGTTACATATTAGTGAGTGGCAAAAGTATGTGAACCTTTGCTTTCTGTATCTGGTGTGATCCCCCTGTGCAGCAATAATTGCAACTAAACATTTCCTGTAACTGTTGATCAGTCCTGCACAAGTACTTGGAGGAATTTTAACCCATTCCTCCATATAGAACAGCTTCAACTCTGGGAGGTTGGTGGGTTTCTTCGCATTAACTGCTCTCTTCAGGTCCGTCCACAATATTTCGATTGGATTAAGGTCAGGACTTTGACTTGGCCATTCCAAAACATTAACTTTATTCTTCTTTAACCATTCTTTGGTAGAACAACTTGTGCGCTTAGGGTTGTTGTTTTGCTGCATGGCCCACCTTCTCTTGAGATTCAGTTCATGGACAGATGTACTGACATTTTCCTTTAGAATTCTCTTATATAATTTAGAATTCATTGTTCCATCAATGATGGCAAGCCATCCTGGCCCAGATGCAGCAAGAAAAGCCCAAACAATGATACTACCACCACCATCTTTCACAGATGGGATAAGGTTATGCTGGAATGCAGTGTTTTAATTTCTCCAAACATAACGCTTTTCTTTGAAACCAAAAAGTAATATTTTGGTCTCAAGCATCCACAAAACAATCTTCCTATAGTTCTCTGGCTTGTCCACATCTTTTTCTTCTTCTTCTTTCGGCTTCTCCCTTTATCAGGTGTCACCACAGCGAGTTAAACGTTTCCACCTCACCCTGTCCTCTAGGTCCTCTACCCTCACCCCAACTCCCTGCATATCTTCATTTACCACAACCAAATAACTCCTCTTTGGTCTTCCTCTCCGTCTCTTGCCTGGCAGCTCCATCTCCAACATCCTCCTACCAATATATCCACTATCCCTCCTCTGCACATGACCAAACCATCTCACTCTTCCCTCTCGAATTTTGTCTCCCGACTTTCCAACCTGTGCTGTCCCTCTGATGATCTCATTCCTAATCCTGTCCACCCTAGACACTCCTAAAGAGAACCTCAACATCTTAAGTTCTGCCACCTCCAGCTCTGCTTCCTGTCTCCTTGTCAGTGCCACTGTCTCTAAGCCATACAACAAGGCTGGTCTCACTACTCTCTTATAAATCTTTCCTTTCACTTTTGCTGCGACCCTTTTGTCACACAGCACTCCTGACACTCTTCTCCACCCACTCCATCCTGCCTGTACTCTCTTCTTTACCTCCTTTCCACACTCCCCATTTCCTTGGACAGTTGATCCCAAATACCTGAACTCCTGTACCTTTGTGACCACTGATCCCTGTAGCCTGACTGTTCCACCTGCCTCCCTTTCATTTACACACATGTATTCTGTCTTATTACAGTTGACTTTCATTCTTCTCCTTTCCAGATTATACCGCCACCTCTCCAAGATCTCTTCTACCTGTTCCCTGTTCTCACTACAGATCACAATGTCGTCTGCAAACATCATAGTCCACGGGGATTCCTGTCTGACCTCATCTGTTAGTCTGTCCATCACCAGAGCAAATAAGAAGGGACTCAGGGCCGATCCTTGATGCAGTCCCACCTCTACCTTGAAGCTATCTGTCATCCTACAGCACATCTCACACCGCTGTCACGCTGTTCTCATACATGTCCTGCACTAATCTAATGTACTTTTCAGCCACTCGAGACTTCCTCATACACCACCACAGTTCCTCCCTTGGCATCCTGTCAAAAACTTTCTCCAAATCCACAAAGACGCAGTGTAGCTCTTTCTGACCATCTCTATACTTCTCCATCAGCAGTCTCAAAGCAAAAATCGCATCCATGGTGCTCTTCCTTGGCAGAAGTAATGAGAGGATGACTAACAATCTTTGCAACAACAGATGAGCTGCTGTATCTGGCTTCACATATATAGGTGGAGTAATAATGTGTTCATCTCTAATAAAGTGGACAGTGAGTAAACAGTGTTTAAAAACTCCAGCAGCACTGCTGTGTCTGATCCAATCGTACCAGCTTAACATACACTAACACACCACTACCACATCAGTGGTACTGTGTTCTGAGAATGATCCACCACCCAAACAGTACCTTGTCTGTGGTGGTCCCATGGTGGTCCTGACCATTAGAGAACAGAGTAAAGGGGACAAACAAAGTATGTAGAGAACCAGATAGACTACAGACTATAATTACAGAACTACAAAGTGTTCATATATGGTAAACAGAGGCTGATATACTGGACAGTGAGTGTTTACTTATATTTGTACACACACACACACACACACACACACACACACTTCCAAGCCCTTGTTACATTCTCAGTATCAACAGATGAAGAAGTGTTGGATCCGCAGAGCCAGTGAGCATTTTCACACATTTGACTAGACCTCATTCATATCTCAATGCATTATGTCATCCTGTTAAATTCATGACTGCTTCTGTCTCTCCAGACAAGACTAATGTGAATAAATATTTTACATTGAAACCTGTGCAATTTGTGTAAACCCTGCATTTTCTGTAGCATGCATTTTCATAATGAGACAATCATCAACTGGAATATGAAAAAGCAAAGGAAAAAAACCTTAAGCAGGGTGTAGAAGTTTCACAACTATTCTGTTCTTGTTATGTTCTTTGTGGACAACAAATACAGAGATTGTACCATTGTATTTTGAGAATGAAATTATTTTCTTCTAAACATATTTCTATATTTTTATATTAATAAATTGAAGTCTATTTATAGGGCAGTAGTGCAAATAATTTTACACCACCTTGTGACAAGACCCAGTGTCAGAAAACACCTGTAATGATTTACACATTTACTTGTGACGTAACTGCATGCCGATTTTGCAGCAATCTGACATTTCTGTCTGGGTGCTTTATTTGTTTTGTTTTTTTGTCAATGGGTGTATCATGCAAGGGCTGCTGTCAGAAATTACATAGCTGGTCTTTGTCAGGGAAACTGCAGCTGTCTTGAACCTTCCAGACCCTAAATACACAGCAAATCCCTGTTTCACTATCAGCCATGAAGAAAATAGGACAACCTGGAAGGTTCAAAGCCCATTCAAGCTGATATGACCATCTACAGAAATTTACAGTTTTGGTTTGTGGTTCATGGTTCATTGTTCTGGTCTTTTGCCTGGTTAGTAGTTTCTGAGTCCTGTTTATGTGTTATGTATGGGGATTCCCTGTATTAAGACGGCCTAACTTTTGACTTTACGAAAGGAATCCAATAATAAACATTCAGCAGAAACCATACTCTGGACTTTTTATTAAAAAAATTCCTGTGTTTGAAAGTTTGTGAACCCTTTAAAATTTTCTATATTTCTGCATAAATATGACCTAAAACATCATCAGATTTTCACACAAGTCCTAAAAGTAGATAGAAAGAACCGAGTTAAACAAGTGAGACAAAAATATTAAACTTGATCATCTATTTATTGAGGAAAATGATCCAATATTACATATTAGTGAGTGGCAAAAGTATGTGAACCTCTAGGATTAGCAGTTAATTTGAAGGTGAAATTAGAGTGTTTTCAATCATTGGGATGCCCATCAGGTGCGGGTGGGCACTCTGTTTAATTTAAAGAACAGGGATCTATCAAAGTCTGCTCCTCACAACACGTGTGAAAGTGTATCATGGCACAAACAAAGGAGATTTCTGAGGACCTCAGAAAAAGAGTTGTTGATGCCCATCAGGCTGGAAAATGTTACAAAACCATCTCTAACAAGTTTGAACTCCACCAGTCCACAGACAGACAGATTGTGTAGAAATGGAGGAAATTCAAGACCACTGTTACCAACATCTCAGAGTTGAAGCAGTTCTGTATGGAGCAATGGGCTAAAAGGTTCACATACTTGTGTCACTCACTAATATGTAATATTTGATCATTTTCCTCAATAAGTAAATGACCACGTATAATATTTTTGTCTCATTCGTTCAACTGGGTTCTCTTTATCTACTTTTAGGACTTGTGTAAAAATTTGATGATGTTTTAGGTCATACTTATGCAGAAATATAGATAATTCTAAAGGGTTCACAAACTTTCAAGTAGCACTGTAAGGCTATAAGACAAAAATGTATGATTATGGGGTAAGATCATTTATTATAGGCACTGTAAAATGTTAAAACTTTTACATTTAATTTTTATTGTGTTGGGAATAAATAGGGGAAAATATAACGTCCATCTTTTGCTGCAGGTGCGTGTGCAACATCGACTGTTCCCATATAAGTTTCAACCCAGTGTGTGCATCAGATGGCCGCTCATATGACAACCCATGCCAAGTGAAGGAGGCGTCATGTCAAAGGCAGGAGCGCATTGAGGTCAAGTTCCTAGGTCACTGTCAAGGCAAGCACTATGTTCCTTTTTTGTAACATCTCTATGTGATTCATACTTCCATCCCATTCTATATGTCATAAAAACCCTCCTTCATTTAGCAGTGAATGACACATTGACCTAGATGTTTATGTTAATAATGTAAACAATGCAAGTGGAGAAATAATCCTTTTGAAGGCAGATATGTATTTGAGAGCGAAAATTGTATCGTAACTTCAGATTGATTTTACTTTGTTACTGGTAGTGTCTAAAATGACCTGACTATATTGTCAATAAGAGAAATATCACATCTGTACATGGCTCATTGTGTTAATAAGAGTAACCGATACAAAAAAGTTGTATGTAAAACTGGATTGAAACTGGCTTGTACTGACACAGTCAGTTCTCCCAGTTGTAACTGTGCTGCACAATTTTATACATACACAACAAAAAGCCACAAAGTATGATGAGAGGTAGACACACACACACATTACTTGTGAAATACTATGAAGTTACTTATTTCATGGTCACCTGATGTGAAGGGACAGTTGGCTAGATATATAGTTTAAGAAAAAACAACAAATTATTAGAGTGCTATTACGTCAGTCAATTGAACAGCAGCTGCTGTAGAGATGCTGACTGCATACATTAGTTATTTTAAATTACAACCCAATGACTAAATGATAATTGAAGGTACAGTGTACTTGACTGAAACTCTTTTTTATCTATTAGGTGATATAATCACAGGAAACAAACCCGGAGATGGACATTACGCCAGGGCTGACTTCCCAGGTGTGTGTGTGTGTGTGCGTGTGTGTGTGTGTGTGTGTGTGTGTGTGTGTGTGTGTGTACACGTGTGTGTACGTGCAGGTGTGTGTGTGTGTGTGTGTGTGTGTGTGTGAGACATTATTTTATGTATAATATCTCGACACTTTCCTGCAGCAAGTGACTCATTTTGTAGCTCAGGATCAGGGGGCATATGGCATATTAGATACATAGTGTTGATGATGTGGCTTACTGAGGTTAACTGGAAAATGTAATGAAATGTGAGCAATTCCAAAACATTAAAATAAAAACCTGTTGTATTACATATATTACATAGTGACATTTACATAAAAATTGGCTGTGTAGCACTGTTAATTAGTGATATTAACAGAACAACTTGCTGTGTCACACTGTTGCATAGTAAAATTAACCTGAAAACCTTTATCTTAATTCAGATCTACTCTTAGAATTTCATCACTAGGAGCTACTCTTAGCACTAACAATCTTTATGAATACGGCCCCTGCTGTACAGTAGGCTATGACATGGTTACATAGTGACATTAACAATGGTTAGGAGTGCATCAAGAGTGTGCAAGGTAAAAGTGCTGGTACAACACCACTGTTAGTCAACAGTTTCTTATTTTCTGCATTTGTGCAGTTACCAATATTGTTTTTATTTATGTACACTTTAATTCAAGATAATGGTGAAGCACTATCCATGTGGTTGCCATAAACATCTTATGACCTTGTATTGATAGAATACGTTTTAAATACTTAATTCATTTAACGTGGCCATAAGTATATATGTGTGTATATATATATACTGCTAAAATAAATAAAGGGAACACTTAAACAACACAATATAACTCCAAGTAAATCAAACTTCTGTGAAATCAAACTGTCCACCTAGGAAGCAACACTGATTGACAATCCATTTCACATGCTATTATGCAAATGGAATATAAAACAGCTGGAAATTATTGGCAATTAGCAAGACACACTCAATAAAGGAGTTTTCTGCAGGTGGGGACCACAGACCACGTCTCAATACCTATACTTTCTGGCTGTTGTTTTGGTCACTTTTGAATGTTGGTGGTGCTTTCACACTCGTGGTAGCATGAGACGGACTCTACAACCCACACATGTGGCTCAGGTAGTGCAGCTCATCCATGATGGCACATCAATGCGAGCTGAGGCAAGAAGATTTGCTGTGTCTGTCAGCATGGTGTCCAGAGGCTGGAGGCGCTACCAGGAGACAGGCCAGTACACCAGGAGACGTGGAGGAGGCCGTAGGAGGGCAACAACCCAGCAGCAGGACCGCTACCTCCACCTTTGTGCAAGGAGGAACAGGAGGAGCACTGCCAGAGCCCTGCAACATAACCTCCAGCAGGCCACAAATGTGCATGTGTCTGCACAAATGGTTAGAAACTGACTCCATGAGGATGGTGTATGAGGGCCTGACGTCCACAGATGGGGGTTGTGTTCACAGCCCAACACCGTGCAGGACGCTTGGCATTTGCCAGAGAACACCAGGATTGGCAAATTCGCCACTGGCGCCCTGTGCTCTTCACAGATGAAAGCAGGTTCACACTGACCACATGTCACAGACGTGACAGAGTCTGGAGGTGCCGTGGAGAGCGATCTGCTGCCTGCAACATCCTTCAGCATGACCGGTTTGGCAGTGGGTCAGTAATGGTGTGGGGTGGCATTTCTTTGGAGGACCGCACAGCCCTCCATGTGCTCGCCAGAGGTAGCCTGACTGCCATTAGGTACCGAGATGAGATCCTCAGACCCCTTGTGAGACCATGCTGGTGCGGTTGGCCCTGGGTTCCTCCTAATGCAGGACAATGCTAGACCTCATGTGGCTGGAGTGTGTCAGCAATTCCTGCAAGATGAAAGCATTGAAGCTATGGACTGGCCCGCGCGTTCCCCAAACCCGAATCCAATTGAGCACATCTGAGACATCATGTCTCGCTCCATCCACCAATGTCACGTTGCACCACAGACTGTCCAGGAGTTGGCGGATGCTTTAGTTCAGGTCTGGGAGGAGATCCCTCAGGAGACCATCCGCCACCTCATCAGGAGCATGCCCAGGCGCTTTAAGGACATTACATCAAAGTTGGATCAGCCTGTAGTGTGTTTTTCGATTTTAATTTTGTGTGTGACTCCAAATCCAGGCCTCCATTGGTTAGTAAATTTGATTTCCATTGATGATTTTTGTGTGATTTTGTTGTCAGCACATTCAACTTCGTACAGAACAAAGTATTCAATGACAATACTTCATTCATTCAGATATAGGATGTGTTATTTGAGTGTTCCCTTTATTTTTTTGAGCTGTGTATATACACACACACACACACACACACACACACACACACACACACACACACTCTGTTACTCTGTTCTCTAATAGTCAGGGCCACCACAGATCAGGTATTATTTGGATTGTGGATCATTCTCACCACCTCAGTGACACTGATGATGATGCTCGAGTTTTAAAACACTGTTTACACAATGTCCAAATTATTGATGCACCTTCTAGATGTAAAATCAGAGAAGTAGCTCTGCTGGTTCACAGTTTTTGTTAGTCATCCTCTAATCCTTCATCAGTGCATCATCATCACTGCAGTGCTGAGAATGATATAGTAATGGGGACTAAGAAAATATGTAGGCTAACACTAAAACTTAAATAAAGAATAAGAAGAATATAAACTGAAAAATACACCATGCCTAGAACTTTTGCACAGTACTGCATATTAGCTGTGACCTGCTAACAGATGACTAGTCTGTGCGTTTTACTTTATCAAACAAAAGTTTGTGGACATCCTGTTTGGTTGAAATGTTTGTTTTCACCAACAACTGAGGAATATTGCAATGTTTTCATTTGACCTCCATAATTATGTATAGTCAGCTACAGAAATATTGGCACCCCTGGTAAAGATGAGTAATGTTTGTGTCAAAACCGTCAATAATTAGGCTGCTGGCCCCTATGGTGCTGGGAAGTGGAGGAGATGAGTATTAACCGCTGTGACTTTTGAAGCTTATCAGATAAGCACCTTTACAATGTAACTCCAGCACTTTCTGTCTGACCTTGCGTGACATTTGTTGCCTGCACACTTATGGATAACTTCTTTGCTGCCTTTCCATTTTTATGGATGATTTCCCTCCTTGACACGACCTAGCTGTGTGAGCACACTCAAATTGCCATCTAAATTTTTCGTGCTTCATGTGTTTGTTTTTTTGTCTGAGCTGGGTGCTCGAATTCTGTTCCCTGGTGTGTTGTCAAGTCTTCCATTTTCTTTGCGATACCATTGTTTTGTGATTTCCATTCTTCACACCATTTGGCATGATCCACACACATAGAATAACATAAAAATATGCATATTGACATTATTTAGTCCAGTCCACAGAGTGACTGTAGGATCTTATGTCCTTGGTGGGAAAGTTTCGGTGGCATGGCACCCATTGTCAGCAAGAAGGGGGAGAGAGTTACTGTTCCCTGTGGTGTCACGGTCGCGAGGACAGAGGCAGACGAGTCCACAGGTCCCAGTTGGACAAAAGTAAAACATTTATTTTCCTTTGTTCACAAGAAAAAAAACAAATATTACAGGTACAGGGGAATAACAACTAAACTTCACAATAACAGCAAGAAATAACTCAGAGTAGTAAACCGGAAATTAAACCTGGCATGGGAGCCGTAACAACTAAACTAGACTAAGAAAAAACACAGCGAAAACAAAAACCTGCCGTGGTAGCCGAAAGAATATCAAAGCAAACAACCTTTAGCCGTGGCTAGGCTAACTTAAGGACTTGAGTTCAAAAACCGAAAACAAAGTCCAAGAAGCAGCCACAACGAAAACAACAGTTCCAAGGTAATCCAAAAGAGCAAAAATGACAGAAATAAATCCCACCGGCTAGAGTGGAGTGGTGTGGCGTCTCTTGAAAGCACGTAGCGCTAGTGTAACATAGCATAGCATAAGCTAAATCCCAAAGCTTGGCATGAACGCAACCACACATCCGCAAATGCGATGTGTACATACGGACAATGCTCCCACAGCACAACTGGGGAGATAAGGAACTTATATACATGCTCCTCAGCTGCGCACAGCAGCAATTAATAAGACCTAAACCATTAAAAACGTCCCACGACCACGCAACACAGCCGGCGAAAAAGCAAGGGTGCGGCCATCTTGAATCACGGCGAATTGTGGGTAATGAAGTCCGCACCTACAATTCGGCGAAAACAAAAGAAAAGCCGGGGGCAGGGCAGCAACCCTAACATGGTGTCAGTACATTGGGGATGGATCTGATTATGAAAGAACAGTGTAGCTGGAGCGGAAGAACATCTTAGTGTGTGGAGCTGGAACTGGTACTGGGACACAAGCTTGGAGACAAAAGACAAAATGTAGTTAGCTATTGATTAAGAGCACAGAGTTTATTAACAGGCCACAGGAAAACCACTGACACTAAATGTAGCATGAGACTCTGGCAGCATTAGCTATAACAGCAAATAACAGAATATATCAGCAATAACAGAATTGGAAGAACCAGAAGGTAACACAGCCAAAACGGCTCACATGAGACATCAGCAACCCACCTCCCCAGCAATCAACAAACCTGAGTGATAACACTTGAGAGGCAAGAAGACAGCAACCCAACATCCCAGATCACCATAACTCTCATTGACTATGAACCCCCAGTTCTGCCCTTAGTCTAAAGCAATGATGATCACAACCCAAGATCAAAGGGACCGAAGCCCAGACCAGCCGCACAGCCCACCAGGCATGACAAGGCAGAAAGGCCAGACATGACCCCAGACTCTGGCCCCAGGACCCCGAGCCACCCATCCCAGGCTAAGTCTAACCAAAATCCTGTGTAAATAAGTCTGTTTTAGCCTAGACTTAAACATTTGGAGAGTGTCTGTATTCCAAGCAAAAGTGAGGAGTTTTTTCCATAGCTGGGGGGTCATGTATGAGAAGGCCTTTCCCCCTGTTGTGACTTTTTTAATTCTAAGAGAAATCCTGCAGCTTGTGAACGAAGTAGACGAGCTGGCTTATTAGACTATAAAAGTTCACAGATGCTGTGGGGCCAGGCCATGTAGAGCTTTATGTGTTACAAGAAGTATTTCATAATCAATGCGGAATGTAACTGGTAACCAGTGTAGAGACGACAGAACAGGACTGATATTATCAAATTTTCTAGTTATAGTTAGCACTCAAGCCGCTGCATTCTAGACTAATTGAAATTTATTTATAGATTTACTACAGCATCCAGCAAGTAAAGCGTTACAGTAATCTAACCTTGAAGTGTCCATATCTGAGAGGGCCACGGATGGAAGACAGCATTCTCCATGACCAGTGGCCACTATGAGTACATGATTATGCATATGGTAATCATGCTGGCCAAATTTCAGTTGTTCATGTTAAATTGGTTTGTGATTGTCTACATGGACAACATTCTTGTTTATTTGCCCTTGTCACACAAACATGTGATGAATATATGGACAGTGCTGAAATTGGAGAACTATCTTTATGTGAAACTGGAGTTATTGTTGGTTTTCTGTGCGCTTGGTGGGTTTCCTGAAATACATGTGCTCCATATGAAGGTTCAGATGGTTGAGAACAAGGTGCAGGCAGTGCCGAACTGACCATACTCCTGCTTTGTCAGTGAGCCACAAATTTTTATGGGCTATGTTTTTACCACTGGTTTATATGTAATGACTTTGTACTGCACTCCCCACCTTGCAACTCAAGGTAGCGCGATGTCAGCATACCTGTTCACCAACTGCAGAAAAGCATTTATCTAATTGATGAATCAGTATGCTCACGATTTTTCACCTGCTATATCTATCACAGCCCTTTGTTGTCAGCGTGTCAAATGTAAGTGTGAATGCAGAAAATTAATATTTTGCATTTCATGGTTTTTGTCAATTTTAAGCATGTTGTCAATCAGCTTAATGTAGTGTTGTGCTCTGTAGTTGCCAATAAAATTCTGAAAAAACATTGTTAAATTATATTGTTCCTGGCCTGAGTAGCAGCACTTAAAACTTTTTGATGACCTGTCTGATTTGTTGACCAACAAAAATGCCCTCCTTAATCCTGGTATCAGTTATTCTTGGAAACAGTTTTTCTGTGTTAGTTTTAAATTAAGAGAAGGCTGAAATGTCTTTGTCGACAAGTGGTTTATGCTCCTTGCTTTTCTGCCCTGGAACAAAACATGCTGCCAGTTGAACCAAGTAGTTCTGCTTTAGCTTTTGACGTATCTGAAGTCCTGACCAGGCCATTGAATTCTGGCTGTGTATTAGATGATGGTGATCAGGCATAAGTGTTCATGCCATAAGCGTGCTGTGAATAGCGGTACATTCGCTTATGGCGTGCATTTCCTTTTATTTAGTTTTATTTGTTATTTATATCTTCGGTTTAGTTTCCTTTTATTTATTTAGTTTTATTTTAGTTATAATAACCAACTGGAGCTAACTGCACTTGGGTCCCAACCCAGTTATATTTTTGTTTACACAGTTCGTCATTTCTTTTATATGGTGAACCGTAACAGAATGCAGCGACCAGTAAAGGGACCCAGCGTTAGCTCTTGGACCTCCAGTATGGATCTCTCTTCCCGGCTCCTAGCTAGCTTTTGGGGGCCCGGCTTGTTATCTCACTCCGGGGCCCATTTCTGGCCATCTGAACCAATAGAGACACCCAGCCCCTCCCGCAGATGCCGTCGTTGCCCCGCCCGGCCCAAACAGCTACCACCTGCTGCTTGGGATCAGCAACCTGAGTTTGACCCCACCCTGGCTCCCATTCCCCCTAGTGAGATGGCCCCTTGGCCATGGGCCAGCTCTCCTAGCCCCCCTAGGATCTTTGAAATCAGACAAGGTCCCAGGCAAGTGCTGAACTTTGTGGGGGAGTTCAACATCCTTGCCAGCGCTTCGGGGTTTAATGACCGGGCCCTTATGGACCTTTTTACCCTGCTGCTCAATGAGGAAGTGCAGGATGAGTTAGCTCGGCTCGAACCACCTTCCTCAATATCCGAGCTGTACGATCTGGCCATTGAGGTCGAGTTTCAACTTCATAGGCCCAGGGAAAGGTCCATTAAGGGTACAGAGGTCCAGCCCACCTCGAGTCTTCCTTGTTTACTCGAGCAGATCTCAACCCTGGCTGCAGCCGTTGATCAGCTGTGCGCTACGGCGCCCCCTAACGCCGCACTCGAGCACGCCACACTCATTAGCGCTGTCTCTGAGCATGCTAGCTTGCTACTTAAGCAGCTATTGGTACTCAGCCTTGTGCCTGAGTTCGCGGCATCAATTAGTGGCGCATCTGAGCTCGTAAGTTCAATGCTTGAGCACCTGGGCTGTTTGACCCCGTGCCTGAGCGTTTAGTGCCAACTAGCCTTGTACTAGAGCATGTCACGCCCGTAAGCTCCGCATCTGAGCATGAAAGCTCTATGCCTGAGCATTTAGCACCGCCTAGCCTTGTACTAGAGCATGCCCCCCCCCACCCACCCACCGCCGCCAGCACTCAGTTCTGCACTTGAGTTTTTCAGGTTGGTCTTTGAACCCAGACTGGGCGTTATACAGGCCATGACCTGTCCTATCCTCCCCTTTAGCCCATATGTCACGGCCACTCCGGCTTACTGGCACTTTTCTGTGCGCCGCAAGCTCAAGCCTGAGCGGGTGAGACAGGCTAGGGGAAGTGCTAGTTGCGTTTAGGGGCGTCGGAGGGGGTGGTACTGTCAGGGATCACTCTCTGGCCGCTAATGGCCAGCAGTTATCTCAGTTTGGTGGCGTGAGCTGCAGCAGCACGATTGCGCGTGCATCAGCCCTTCCCAGGCTTGTTACGGGTAAGTGGCGACACCTGCAGTCGAGCCCTTATAAGCACACCTTTGGGGCTCGCTCAGTTTCACTGCATTCCATGCATTCCACTTGATCCACGTGATCCTCATGCACCTGGCTTGCGAAGGATGTACACACACGCTTGCTGCTTCCTGCATTTCAAGGCGTCTTTTCCTTTTTCTTTATTATTTTTCTTTTAGGGACAGTGGTACGTTCTCGGGGTATCAAGACCCTCAGACAGGGGCTACCAGGAGATAGCTCGGTAAGCCAGGGCCCTAGATAGGGTAGGGTCAGCCTTTTGTTTATTTTTCTTTTACTTTTTCCTAGCTCCTCCGGCTGTTCTGAGCCCCGCCGTCTCCCAGCCACACCGTCGCCCCCTTCCTTGCCTCGCTTGAAGAGGACGCTGTGTTTAATAACCACGTCCTCTTCATTTTCCCGTGACTGTGCCACATTCCCGCGGCTGCATTTTACCGCATTAAATGGTACAAGTTTGCGGAAGCTCCGTTCGGGTTCTTCGCACTGCGCATGTGTGGACCCGGAGCGCCGATTGCTCAACGGAGGCACGTCGTAAGTGTGCTGTGAATAGAGGTACATTTCGCTTACGGAGTGCATTTCCTTTTATTTAGTTTTATTTATTTATATCTTCAGTTTAGTTTCCTTTTATTTATTTAGTTTTATTTTAGTTATAATAACCAACTGGAGTTAACTGCACTTGGGTCCCAACCCAGTTATATTTTTGTGTACACGGTTCAACAACTCAAAGCAAAATGGCGAACCGTAACAGAAGCAAATTCTTTGTTGTCCAGTGTTACTGTCTGACCTGTCTTGTAAATGGCATTCTCTGGGATTTCTGTGGGATTTGTTACTGGACCTGATAACAAACTATTTGTCAGAGTTATGTCTCCAAAGAGTTGTTCTGGATCAATTCAGCAAGAAATGTAGGCTGATCCCTCTCCTCACGGCACCTTTGGCAATGCAGACTGTGGAGGCAAACTTTCAGCACATCTTCAGGCACATCTTCAGGTCCCGCCAGTGGATGCCTTGGATTGCCACAGAGAGAATGATTGAAATCGCCCTTGTTCGAAAAGCTAAAAAGCATTCCCCTCTCTTCGGCTTTTTAAAATGGTATAACAATTTAATCATATTATGTATCTGTTGCAGCTGCCACCCAGGTTTAGGAACTTACCTTCCGTCCACAATTCTCTCCTGAAGCTGGTGGTAGTGCGGCACCTACAGGAAGTGGCTCTTTAGCCCAATCAGCCATACGTGGTTTATGCAGCTTATGTAATTGCAATCCACTTTTTTAACCCCCAGTTATGCCCATTTTTTTATATGCCCCAGTGTAGATTTTGGCAGCATAAAGGGTAAGGGTGGAAGAGTAAGGCATAAATAGATGGCAGCACTCCACAATATGTTACAATGGCAGCTGGTGGTTTTAAAATAAAAAACAGATGTTGGTTAAATATTTAAATATACAACCCCTATGCAGGCACGGGTATACAGTTATAGGCTTGCATGTGGCTCCTCTTATACACATGCCCCCCCAACCCCCCCCCCCAGATTTTTGTGTTACCTAAAACAAAGCTGATTTTCATAATATTCCTGATTCCAAGACTTACTGATTGACAGCTAGCTACAAGTGTTGTTGGGAGAGTTGGATTGAATGTTTAGAAAGAATGCTGACCACTGATGCGAGGATTGTGAGGATCTAACAACCCAGACTCATTAGCGCTGATTCCGCATAGGGCGCACGCTGTTTGGTAGCTGTTAGCAGTTTATTACATTTTAACTGATTTAATTCTCGATCGCATCTGTATCATATAAAGTGGGGCAAAAAAGTATTTAGTCAGCCACTGATTGTGCAAGTTCTCCTACTAAGAAAGATGAGAAAGGTCTGTAATTTTCATCATAGGTACATTTCAACTGCGAGAGACAAAATGAGGAAAAAAAATCCAGGAAATCACATTGTAGGATTTTTAAATACTTTAATTGGAAATTATGGTGGAAAATAAGTATTTGGTCAATAACAAAAGTTCAACTCAATACTTTGTAACATAACTTTGTTGGCAATGACAGATGTCAAACATTTCCAGTAAATCTTCACCAGGTTTGCACACACTGTAGCTGGTATTTTGGCCCATTCCTCCATGCAGATCCCCTCTAGAGCAGTGATGTTTTGGGGCTGTCGCAGGGCAACACAGATTTTCTATTGGGTTGAGGTCTGGAGACTGGCTAGGCCACTCCAGGACCTTGAAATGCTTTTTACAAACCCACTCCTTTGTTGCCCAAGCAGTGTGTTTGGGATCATTGTCATGCTGGAAGACCAAGCCACATTCCATCTTCAAAATGTTCTCACTGATGGAAGGAGGTTTTGGCTTAAAATCTCACAATACATGGCCCCGTTCATTCTTCCATGAACACAAATCAGTTGTCCTGTCCCCTTTGCAGAAAAACAGCCCCAAACATGATGTTTCCACCCCCATGCATCACAGTAGGTATCGTGTTCTTGGGACGCAACTCAGCATTCTTCTTCCTCCAAACATGACGAGTTGAGTTTTTACCAAAAAGTTTTGATATTACACCACATGATATTCTCCCAATCCTCTTTTAGATCATCCACATGCTCTCTGGCAAATCTCAGACATGCCTAGACAAGTACTGGCTTAAGCAGGGGGACATGCCTGGCACTGCAGGATCTAAGTCCCTCTTGGCGTAGTGTGTTACTGATGGTAGCCTTTGTTACTTTGCTCCCAACTCTCTGCAGGTCACTGATTAAGTCCCTCCGTGTAGTTCTGGGATTTTTGCGCACCTCATGATCATTTTGACCCCACGGGATGAGATCACGGGCCCCAGATGGAGGGAGATTATCAGTGGTCTTGTATGTCTTCCAATTTCTTCAATTGTTCCCACAGTTGATTTATTCACACCAACCTGCTTGCCTATTGTAGATTCACTCTTCCCAGCCTGGTGCAGGTCTACAATTTTCTTACTGGTGTCCTTCAACAGCTCTTTGGTCTTGGCCATGATTGAGTTTGTAGTCTGACTGTTGTGAGGCTGTGGACAGGTGTCTTTTATACAGACAACGAGGTCAAACAGATGCCATTAATACAGGAGAACCATAGTCACTCATAGTTGAAGTGTACCTATGATGAAAATTACAGACCTCTCTCATCTTTCTAAGTAGGAGAACTTGCACAATCAGTGTCTGACTAAATACTTTTTTGCCCCACTGTGTATAGTACTTTTTACAACATATTAATCGTTTCATTCTATTATTGGCGGATTATGTTTTTCAATGCTAATCATTATTTAGTAACTTTACAAGTATACCAGTGTGTGTTTGCAGTAATTAGCCATTAGCTAATTACCAGAGTTGCATCTTTTCATCTTCATCTTTTGCTGTAGTGTGTTTTTATAACTTTTTACAGCCTTTTTCGACCTTCTTATTTTTTGAGACTTTGTTTTTTGTGACGTTTTGTATTAACTTTCCATGAACGTAATCAAGAATTGCATAGGACAATCGGATGCAGCTTATCAGCTAAACCAGATTTTCAATCTGCACTCCACAACACCACTCAAAGCTAAGTAATCTTTAATTATTATTATTTTTTTTTAATTAATTATATTAACATGGCTTCTGCTGCGCTTGCTCCCTGTGCCGAGTGTGGTATGTTCAGCTATTCTTCCTCCATCATTAGTTTAAATTTTATTTGTGATAGGTGTAGGGTTATAGCTAGTCTGAAGGAAAAGATTGTAGTTTTAGAAGCACGCATCCAGACATTAGAAAAGGCTAGCTTAGCTTCTGGCTTAGCAGATCTGGATGCCACAGGTGTAGTTAGTGCCCCTGCTCCTGCAGCACCCTCACAGCAGGGCAAGTAGGTGATGGTTCAGCAACATAGTCGTAAGGCTAGCCCACGAGAGCACCACTCTTTACCTGTTCACGTGTCCAACAGGTTTACTCTCCTCAATGATACACCAACAGAGCAGCCTGTTGAAAGAGCTTCGGTCATAGGTGACTATTATACGATACGTGAAACTAGCTACTCCTTTAGGGACACCAGCAGCTAGAGTTACATGTATGCCGGGAGCCAGGGTGCCGGACATTGTAGTGAGGCTTAGCGAGCTCGAGAGTCATAGATTCTCTAGGATAGTCGTTTATGTACAGTGGTGCATGAAAGTTTGTGAACCCTTTAGAATTTACTATATTTCTTCATAAATATGATCTAAAACATTATCAGATTTTCACACAAGTCCAAAAAGTAGATAACCAGAACCCAGTTAAACAAATGAGACAAAAATATTATATGTGGTCATTTATTTATTGAGGAAAATGATCCAATATTACATATTACTGAGTGTCAAAAGTATGTGAACCTTTGTTTTCAGTATCTGGTGTGACCCACCTGTGCAACAATAACTGTAACTAAATGTTTCCTGTAACTGTTGATCAGTCCTGCACACCGGCTTGGAGGAATTGTAGCCCATTCCTTCATACAGAACAGCTTCAACTCTGGGATGTTGGTGGGTTTCCTCAAATTAACTAATCGCTTCAGGTCCTTCCACAACATTAAGGTCAGATTAAGGTTAGGACTTTGACATAGCCATTCCAAAACATTAACTTTATTCTTCTTTAACCTTCTTTCACCTTTGGTAGAATGACTTGTGTGATTAGGGTCATTGTCTTGCTGCATAACACACCTTCTCTTGAGATTTAGTTCATGGACAGATGTCCTGACATTTTTCTTTAGAATTCTCTGATATAATTCAGAAGTCGTTGTTCCATCAATGATGGCAAACCACCCTGGCCCAGATGCAGCAAAACTAGCCAAAACCGTGATACTACCACTACCATGTTTCACAGATGGGATAAGGTCCATAAGGTCGAATGCAGTGATTTCCTTTCTCCAAACATAACGCTTTTATTTTAATGAAAACGTTCTATTTTGGTCTCATTCGTCCACAAAACATTCTTCCAATACACTTCTGGCTTGTCCACGTGATCTTTAGCAAACTGCAGTCGAGCAGCAATGTTCTTTTTGGAGAGCAGTGGCTTTCTACCGTGCAATGCATGCCACTGTTCAGTGTTCTTCTGATGGTGGACTCAGGAACATTAACATTATCCAATGTGAGAGAGACCTTCAGTTGCATAGAAGTTACCCTGGGGTCCTTTGTGAGCTCCCCAACTATTATATGCCTTGCTCTTGGAGTGATCTTTATTGGTCAACCACTCCTGGGGGGGTAACAATGGTCTTGAATTTCCTCCATTTGTTCACAGTCCGTCAGACTGTGGACGGTTGGAGTCAAAACTCTTTAGAGATGGTTTTGTAACCTTTTCCAGCCTGATGAGAATCAACACCTCTTTTTCTGAGGTCCTCAGAAATATCTTTTGTTCATGCCATGATACACTTTCACAAACATGTGTTGTGAATAGCAGACTTTGATATATCCCTGTTTTTTAAATAAAACAGGCTGCCCACTCACACCTGATTGCCATCCCATTGATTAAAAACACCCGACTGTAATTTCACATTTAATCCAACTGCTAATCCTAGAGGTTCACATACTTTTGCCACTCACTAATATGTAATATTGGATCATTTTCCTCAATAAATAAATGACCAAGTATAATATTTTTGTCTCATTTGTTTAACAGGGTTCTCTTTATCTACTTTTTGGATTCATATTTATGTAGAAATATAGAAAATTCTAAAGGGTACACAAACTTTCAAGCACCACTATGATATATGCCTTTGCCAGTCAGAGGTAACTAAGCCAATTTTTGTGGAGGTGGTTAGAGTTGCAAAGCCGATGTCCAATGCAGTAGTGTGCTCTGGCTCCATCCCAATGCGGCGAGGTGACCAAGCCTACAGCAGGTTATGGTCAACTGCTGGCTGTCTAAGTGGTGCTCTGAAAACAATGTGAGCTTTATAGACAATTGGACAACTTTTGAGGGTAAGCCTGGCCTTTAAGGCTGCTGCTCTCATCTCCTGCAACATTGCCCATAGTCTTATGGCCGGATTGGTTATGGGCTGACTATCCAGAGCAGGGGTTAGGCAGCAGACAGTCAGGCCTAACCTACTGTCTGCTGGTAGCCATGCACCATCACCCAGAACTCATGTTATTAAAACTGTGTCTGTTACCTGCATCTGCCATAAAAGTAAACGCTCTCAAAAGGTCTGTTTTAATAATCTCATTAGTATAAACACAGATACATACGTGGACAAAATTGTTGGTACCCCACAGTTAATGAAAGAAAAACCCACAATGGTAACAGAAATAACTTTAATCTGACAAAAGTAATAATACATCAAAGTCTATGAAAATGAACAAATGAAAGTCAAACATTGCTTTTCAACCATGCTTCACCAGAATTATTTAAAAAAATTAACTCATGAAACAGGTCTGGACAGAAATGATGGTACCCCTGAAAAATTTAACCAAAGACACATGTTAAATCAAGGTGTGTTCACTAATTAGCATCACAGGTGTCTACAATCTTGTAATCAGTCAGTGGGCCTATATATAGGGCTTCAGGTAGTCACTGTGCTGTTTGGTGACAAGGTGTGTACCACACTCAACATGGACCAGAGGAACAAAGGAAAGAGTTGTCTCAGGACATTAGAAAGAAAATTACAGACCATCTCCAAGCAGCTTGATGTTCCTGTGACTACAGTTGCATATATTATTCAGAATTTTAAGACCCATGGGACTGTAGCCAACCTCCCTGGACATGGACGCAGGAGGAAAATTGATGACAAATCAAAGAGACGGATAACAAGAATGGTATCAAAAGAACCAAGAAAAACTTCTAAAGAGATTAAAGGTGAACTTCAAGCTCAAGGAACATCACTGTCAGATCGCACCATCTGTCGATGTTTGAGCCAAAGTGGACTTAATGGGAGACGACCAAGGAGGACACCATTGTTGAAAACAAAACACAAAAACTGGAATTTGCCAAACTACATGTTGACAAGCCACAAAGCTTCTGGGAGAATGTCCTATGGACAGATGAGACAAAAATTGAACTTTTTGGCAAAGCACATCAGGTCTATGTTCACAGACGGAAAAATGAAGCACATCAAGAAAAGAACACTGTCCCTACTGTGAAACATGGAGGGGGCTCTGTTATGCTCTGGGGCTGCTTTGCTGCATCTGGCACAGGGTGTCTTGAATCTGTGCAGGGTACAATGAAGTCTCAAGACTATCAAGGAATTCTAGAGAGAAATGTGCTGCCCAGTGTCAGAAAGCTTGGTCTCAGTTGCAGGTCATGGGTTTTGCAACAGGATAATGACCCAAAACACAAATCTAAAAACACCCAAGAAGAAGAGGAAAACACTGGACTATTCTGAAGTGGCCTTCTATGTGCCCTGACCTAAATCCTATTGAGCATCTTTGGAAGGAGCTGAAACATGCCGTCAGGAAAAGGCACCCTTCAAACCTGAGACAACTGGAATAGTTTGCTAATGAGGAGTGGGCCAAAATACCTGCTGAGAGGTGCAGAAGTCTCTTTGACAGCTACAGGAATCGTTTGATTGCAGTGATTGCCTCAAAAGGTTGTGCAGCAAAGTATTAAGTTAAGTGTACCATCATTTCTGTTCAGGTCTGTTTCATGAGTTTATTTTTTTAAATAATTCTGTTGAAGCATGGCTGAAAAGCAATGTCTGACTTTCATTTATTCATTTTCATAGACATTCTATTTATTATTAATTTTGTCAGATTAAAGTTATTTCTGTTACCATTGTGGGTTTTTCTTTCATTAACTGTGGGGTACCAACAATTTTGTCCACGTTTGTAGGTCCCATAGAAATAACAACCTTAGACTAAAGCTAGGATTACTTAACATTAGATCACTTACAGTGGGACAAAAAAGTATTTAGTCAGCCACTGATTGTTCTTTTACTTAGAAAGATGAGAGTTGTGTAATTTTCATCACAGGTACACTTCAACTATGAGAGACAAAATGTGAAAAAAAAAATCCAGGAAATCACATTGTAGAATTTTTAAATAATTTAATTGCAAATCATGGTGGAAAATAAGTATTTGGTCACCCACAAACAAGCAAGATTTCAGGCTCTCACAGACCTGTATCTTCTTCCTTCACGCCAAGCTCTTCTGTCCTACACGTGTTACCTGTATTAATGGCACATGTTTGACCTCGTTATCTGTATAACAGGAACCTGTCCACAGCCTCAAACAGTCAGACTCCAAACTCAACCATGGCCAAGACCAAAGAGCTGTCTAAGGACAGCAGGTAGAAAATTGTAGACCTTCACCAGGCTGGGAAGAGTGAATCTACAGTAGGCAAGCAGGTTGGTGTGAATAAATCAACTGTGGGAGCAATTGTAAGACATACAAGATCATTGATAATCTCCCTCGATCTGGGGCTCCACTCAAGATCTCATCCTGTGGGGTCAAAATGATCATAAGAACGGTGAGGAAAAATCCCAGAACTACACGGAGGGACCTGATGAATGACCTGCAGAGAGCTGGGACCAAAGTAACAAAGCAACTATCAGTAACACACTACGCCGAGAGGGACTCGGATCCTGCAGTGCCGGGCGTACCCCCCTGCTTAAGCCAGTACATGTCCAGGCCCGTCTGAAGTTTGGTAGAGAGCATATGGATGATCCAGAAGAAGATTCTGAGAATATCATGTGGTCAGATGAAACCAAAATAGAACTTTTTGGTAAAAACTCGACTCGTTGTGTTTGGAGGAAGAAAAATTCTGAGTCGCGCCATACCTACTGTGAAGCATGGGGGTGGAAACTTCATGCTTTGGGGCTGTTTTGCTGCATAGGGGACAGAACGACTGATCCGTGTTAAGAGAAGAATGAATGGGCTATGTATCGTGAGATTTTCAGCGAAAACCTCCTTCCATCAGTGAGAGCATTGAAGATGGAATGTGGCTGGGTCTTCCGGAATGACAATGATCCTAAACACACTGCTCGGGCAATGAAGGAGTGACTCTGTAAAAAGCATTTCAAGGTCCTGGAGTGGCCTAGCCAGTCTCCAGACCTCATCCCCATAGAAAATTTGTGGAGGGAGTCGAAAGTCCGTGTTGCCTCAAAACATCACTGCTCTAGAAGAGATCTGCATGGAGGAATGGGCCAAAATACCAGCTACAGTTTGTGCAAACCTGGTGAAGACTTACCGGAAATGTTTGACCTTTGTCATTGCCAACAAAGATTATGTTACAAAGTATTGAGTTGAACTTTTGTTCTTGACCAAATACTTATTTTCCACCATGATTTACAATTAAATTCTTTAAAAATCCTATAGTGTGATTTCCTGGAATTTTTCTCTCATTTTGTCTCTCATAGTTGAAATGTACCTATGACGAAAATTACAGACCTCTCTCATCTTTCTTAGTAGGAGACCTTGCACAATCAGTTGCTGACTAAATATTTTTTTTGCCCCACTGTACAAACAAAGCAGTGACTGTAAATTAAATGATCACTGATAAAGGCTTACACGCTCTCTGTCTTTCTGAAATGTGGATTAGACCGAAATTAATATTTAGCCCTAAATAAAGCTTCACCTCGTGGATAGTCATGTTCATTGCCCTCGTTCTAATGGTTGGGGGGGGAGGTGTAGCCACAATTTTTGACAAAGAGCTAGGTGTTACAACTAAATCCCATTACAAGAATAATTCATTTGAAATACTAATTTTTAATGTGACTGATCCATTGTTATAGAAGTTTATCACTATTTACCACCCTACAGGTGCTTAGTCAGAATTTCTGCAGGAATTTGCTTTCCTGCTTAGTACTTTCAACAGATAAGGATTTAATTTTAGGTGATTTTAATATTCACTTTGACGATGAGTAGGATCCACTTAAAATTGCTTTCGAGTCTATCTTAGAATCCATGAGTATCACTCAGAATGTGACCAACCCACCACTGTAATCATACTTTACATATAATATTAACATTTGGTAGTAATATAGATAACCTTGATGTTTTTACCACAAAGTAATTTGATTTCAGATCACGATCTTTCAGTGTTTGAGCTATCTCTAATAATTAAAATCCTTCTGCCTCATTATCACACCAAGTGCACTATCACATCTGCTACTCCATCTGCGTTTATTGAAAACCTACCAGACTTAAAATTTAATACACCTACGGATCTTCTTGAGTGTGTGAATGACCAATTAGAAAGTGTGTTTCGCTCAACCCTGGATATGATTGCTCCTACTAGGGTCAAACACATATGGGGAAAAAAGGCTAGCACCATGGTATAATGACCACACCCATACCTTAAAGCATACAACGTGGCGCCTAGAGTGCACGTGGCAACATAGAAGATTGTAGATATTTAAGATTGCTTGGAGGGATAGCGTGGCAGAGTATAAGCATGCCCTCGCTAAAGCTAAAGCTGCATATTTCTCCTTAATGTAACCCTGTTCATTTAGCCACTTTCCTGCCCTAATGTAATGCATGTGTACTTGAACAAGTTCATTAAGATGTAGTTTCTATCTTTCGCCCCTTGGCGGCAGCCTACTAAGACGCATTAGTGGGAAGTTTTTTTTTTCTCTTCGTTGTCATTGGTATTGCTATGCTGAGTAAGCACTGGAAAAGAGAAGGAAGACCGTGAGATAAACTCAATATAATCTCAAGGACTTGTAGATGTTGTTGAGCTGTGAGAAGCTTGAACTTGGATCTTAGAGGTTGTCTCGACTGGTTTTATAGATGTTCTATAAACAGGTCAATTCTTCTTTTTTTTTTGAGTGCACTCGGGTATGCTTTTGAACTTTGGGTTGGGATTTGCTTTGATTTTCCTGGTTGTTTTGGGATATTATATGTTGTATTGAAAACCTGCTGCTGTTAATGCTTTGTGACCTGAATATTTGACCTGCAATAATTAATCACATTTTCTACATCTGAACTCTGGCTTGTTGTCTTGTGTCACATTAGGGTGGAGTCTATAAGTTGTATGGGGCTTAGTTCCAGCCAATGTCTTCACCGGATCTAGATTTAGATAAGCCTATCTCTTGACTCGTAGTGCTTTTGCAAGCACATTGGGGTTACATTAGTAATAGAGAAAAATAAGAACAATATTACATTTCTCTTTAATGCAGTCTCCAAATTAACACGTTCTGTATCATTTTAACAGTAATGATTTTATGACTTTCTTTAATGATAAGATTCAGCAACCTTTTCAGAAACCTTCCAGATGCAGCACTAGTGAAGACATCTGTTTAATTAGCTGTAAATCAAGACTAGACAATCTTTTACCCCAATTACTATTACAGAACTATTCGCACTGATCAGCTCATGTAAGTCATCAACATGTTTATTAGATCCAATTCCTAGATGTTTACTCAAAGAAGTGATACCTAGTATTATAGAGCCACTGTTGGTATTTTAAATTCATCCCTTACCTTTGGTTATGTGCCCAAATCCTTTAAGTGTGCTGTCATCAAACCACTGATTAAAAAAGTGACTCTTGACTCTTGTGTGATATCTAATTATAAACCAATTTCAAATCTACCATTTCTCTCCAAAATCTTAGAAAAAGCTGTCTATCAGCAGCTCTGCCGCTACCTCCAAATGAATGGTATTTATGAAACATTTCAGTGTGGGTTCAGGCCCCATCATAGTACTGAAACAGCATTAATTAGGGTACTAAATGATTTTGGTAATGGATGTGTTTCTTTTCTTGTTCTGTTAGATTTAAGTGCAGCATTTGACACTAGATCATGATGTTTTACTAATCAGACTAGAAAATACTGTAGGTATTAAGGGATTGGCATGTTCTTGGTTTAAATCCTACTTGACCGACCAGTACCAATTTGTTCATGTAAATAATCTATGCTCTGAGCTCTCAAAAGTGAAGTATGGTGTGCCTCAGGGGTCAGTGTTTGACCCGCTTTTCTTCTCTCTGTACATGCTGCCACTAGGCTTAGTTATTTGTAAACATGGCATTAGTTTCTACTGCAATGCAGATGATACACAGCTGTACATATCAGGGAAACCAAATGACGGCCTTACAATCAGTAAAATTGAGGACTGTGTAAAGGAAATAAAAAATTCTATGTCATTTAATTTTTTTTTTACTTAACTCAGATAAAATGGAGGTTTTATTAGTGGGACCCAAGGCTGTGAGAGACAGGTTGGCTACATCTATCCTAAATCTAGATGGCTGTTCAGTATTTCCCAGTCTGTCTGTAAAAAAACTTACAGTGGGGCGAAAAAGTATTTGATCAGCCACTGATTGTGCAAGTTCTCCTACTTAGAAAGATGAGAGAGTTCTGTAAATTTCATCGTAGGTACACTTCAACTAAAAGAGACAAAAAAGAGACAAAAATCCAGGAAATCAGAATTTAATTGTAAATTCGGGTGGAAAATAAGTATTTGGTCAATAAATTTGGTTCAACTCAGTTCTTTGTAACAAAATCTTTGCTGGCAATGACAGAGGTCAAATGTTTCCTGTAAGTCTTCACCAGGTTTGCACACATCGTAGCTGGTATTTTGGCCCATTCCTCCATGCAGATCTTCTCTAGAGCAGTGATGTTTTGGGGCAGCACAGACTTTCAACTGCCTCCACAAATTTTCTATGGGGTTGAGGTCTTTAGACTGGCTAGGCCGCTCCAGGACCTTAAAAGGCTTTTTACGGAGCCACTCCTTTGTTGCCCGAGCAGTGTGTTTGGGATCATTGTCATGCTGGAAGATCCAGCCACGTTCCATCTTCAATGCTCTCACTAATGGAAGGAAGTTTTGGCTTAAAATCTCACGATACATGACACCGTTCATTCTTCCCTTAACACATATCAGTCGTCCTGTCTCCTGAGCAGAAAAACAGCCCCAAAGCATGAGGTTTTCACCCCCATGCTTCACAGTAGGTATGGCGCAACTCAGAATTCTTCTTCCTCTTGTAGATTCACTCTTCCCAGCCTGGTGCAGGTCTACAATTTTCTTCCTGGTGTCCTTAGACAGCTCTTTGGTCTTGGCCATGGTTGAGTTTGGAGTCTGACTGTTTGAGGCTGTGAACAGCTTTCTATTATAAAGATAACGAGGTCAAACAGGTGCCATTAATGCAGGTAACGAGTGGAGGACAGAAGAGCTTCTTAAAGAAGAAGTTACAGGTCTGTGAGAGTCAGAAATCTTGTTTGTTTGTGGGTGACCAAATACTTATTTTCCACCATGATTTACAATTAATTTTCCATTAAATTCTTTAAAAATCCTACAATGTGATTTCCTGGATTTTTTTTCTGATTTTGTCTCTCATAGTTGGAGTGTACCTATGATAAATTATAGACCTTTCTCATCTTTCTAAGTAGGAGAACTTGCAGAATCAGTGGCTGACTAAATACTTTTTTGCCCTACTGAAAATGTCATATTTGATTCAGATCTCTCCTTTGATGTGCACATTAGTAACATCACTTGAATTGCTTTCTTTCAATTATGTAATATCACTAAACTTAGAAATATCCTCTCTTTTAAAGATGCGAAGAAACTAGTTCATGAGTTTAGAACCTCAAGGTTGGATTACTGTAACGCTTTACTTACTGGATGCTCTAGTAAATATATAAATAAACTTCAATTAGTTCAGAATGCAGCTGCACGAATGCTAACTCGAACTAGAAAATTTGATCATATCAGTCCTCTTCTATCATCACTACACTGGTTACCAGTTAAATTCCGCATTGATTACCAAATACTTCTTATAACATATAAAGCTTTACATGGCCTGGCCCATCATTATTTGAGTGAACTCAGAATCTTACAATCCAGCACATCTACTTCGCTTGCAGTGTGCAGGACTTCTTTTAGTTCCTATAATTAAAAAAGTCACTGCAGGGGGAAAGGCTTTCTCATACATGGCCCCCCCAACTATGGAATAGACGCTCTCCAGTTTTTTTAGTCTAGGCTAAAGACATACTTATTTACGTTGGCTTTTGACTAGATTTAGACTGGGATGCATAGCTTGGGTCACTGGGGCCGGAGTCTGGAGGCTGGCCTGTGTGCCTTGTCCTTTAGCCGGGAGTGTCAGTTGGGCGGTCTGGCTGAACTGGGCTTCGGTCCTCTTGATCTTGACTTGTCCATCCTTGCAGTAGACTAAGGGCAGAGCTGGGGGTTCATAGTCAAAGAGTCTTATGGTGATAAGAGACATTGGGTTGCAGTCTTCTGCCTCCCATGTGATCCCTCTTGGCTGTGTTACCTTCCGCTTCTTCTCTTTCTAGCTATGCTGCTATAGCTAATGCTGGCAGAGTCTCATGCTACACGTGACATCAGTGATTGTTAATAGACCATAGAATGTGCTCTTAATCAATACCTAATTACATTTTCTGTTTTCTCTCCGAGCTGTGTTCCTGTACCAGTTCCTGCTCCAGACATGATGTTCATCTGCTTCAGCTTCACTTAAGCTGTTTCTGTGATCAGCTCCAGCCCCACCATACCCGGTCTACACCAGAGGGCAGTAACTTTCTCCCTCCTCTGGTTGGCTGGGGATGAAGTGCCGCCGAGGACTTTCCTGTTTAGACTCAAGATCCTAGAGTGACTCTGTGTATCTGACTACTTAATGCCAATGTGTATATTTTACATTTTATTTTAACTATGACTCCAAGACTTATTAGTTTAGATAAATTAGTTTCATTCTTACATTTATCATGTACGCCACCCAAGGAATTTGGGTCCCTTTTTGAGTCTTGGTCCTCCCAAGGTTTCTTCCTCATAACGCTTAGGGAGTTTCTCCTTGCCACTGTTGCCCTAGGCTTGCTCAATTTGGGATTATGCATAGATCTTAGGAGATAATGTAAAATTGTAAAGTTGCTTTGAGACAATGCTCCATTGTAAAAAGCGCTATATAAATAAATCTGACTTGATTTGACAAGGTTCTGCATTTTTGAGATGTCAGGCAATCATCAAAAGAGAATCTGTGCATCAAGGTGGGACAAATGAAAAGCACGCTGTCCAATAACAACCAAGATGTTTCCTTCTATGCACCTGCCCACACTCCATTCACTGCCAGTGAAGTTCAGGGCTTCAATGTAAATTTGACATTGGACTATGCGCTGTTCAGCAAATTTCCACATTTAAATGAAATTGAGAATGAAGCTGTAATTCCTATTTTTACAAAACCACTTCATATGTACACTCATTGACACAAAGTAAGCACCCAGATACAATTGTCAGATTGCTGCAAAACTTGGCATGTAGTTAAGTTGAAGGCAGATATGAAAATAATTACATGTAGGATCTGATTAGACACTGGGTCTTGCCACAAGAGGCTGTAAAAGTGCTACATTTGGGTAGTGTACCTCTTGGTGAGAAATTGTTGACTGCTAGACACACCTCTACAATGCACTTCAAGACATTTTGGCCAGTTGCCTGAGAGAAGCTAAGAGAATGTGAGAGAAGTGGGGCTGACCAGAAGATGCAGGGTTCAAATCCCACCTTTGCCAAGGTGCCATTCGTGGGTCCCTTAGCAACATTGGTACACCCACAATTGCTTGAATTGTAATATTGCATTAATTGTAAGCTGTTATGGATAAGGCCTGCTAAATGACATAAAAGTAAATATAAGCAGGATGGTCAGTTTGACATATTGCCCACCATCTAGGCCAGACTGACCAAGGTGTTGGGAACACAAATTTTTTGTCACAGCATCAAATCCATGTCCTGCCTTTGACAGCTAGCCGCTATTACTTTTACTTGCAGTTGTGTCGTGAGCCTGGACTGCTATGGACTGAGGCCCTTTGTCTTTAGGAACTAATCCAGGTTCTGTTTGGGATCCAATGACAGTCAGGTTCGAGTATGGAGGCCTCTTGATGAGTACTTAATTCCTGACTTTTCTATGGAGCGTCTTACTTCCCCCAACTGCTGGTGTGATCTGGTCATCACATATGACAGTCAATCACCCCTAGTAGTGATGAGGGACACTTAAAGTTCAATGGATCAGCAGATGTGCAGGACATTGTTCAGCCACGTGTTGCCTCTCAATGGCAGGGCTTCAAACCGGCATTTTTCAGCAGGGTAATGCTTGTCCACACATAGCAAGTGTTTCCCAGGAATGTCTCTGCCAGATTGCAACACTTCCTTCGTCTGACCAGTTGCCAGATTTATCACCAATCAAGCATTCATGGTACTAGCTAGGATGCCAACTTTGGCAGACTATGAGTGTGAAGGATCTACAGGTCCAACTGTGGACAAAAAATGCATCAGAGAGGCATGTATAGTGGTCAACAACTTCTCACAAAGTAGTACACTACCTAAATTAGTCTTTGAGAGCATTTTTATAGAGCAGCGGGGGAAGCACTTTTAAGCCATGTTGTGGCAAGACCCAGTGACTTATCAGACCACACCTGTGATCATTTACATATCTGCCTGCAACCTAACTGCATGCCAAGTTTTGCAGCAATCCGACATTGCTATATTTGTGCTTTATTTTTTTATCTTTTTTCAATGAGTATATTTTGGCAGTAAGTAATTAACCAAAAAGACAATTTACTAAATGTGGAAATAATTATAGATGACTAGATAACTGTCACCTATTGACAAGGGTGACAAGTGTTGAAAGAATAATACAAACAACTGAAGAAATTGACCAGTTTCTTGTCATTCTTACATCTTAGCTATTTAATGCAGCTGTAGAAAATGGCACACAAAATGAAGTCACTGATCACAAACAAGATAATAGCCTTAATGTGTGCTACCTCTTATGACATGTAGATATTTTTTTCTAGAAGGAAATGGATGGAAACCAACCAAGAGACAAAGGGAGAAAGAAATTTAAATGCAATTTGTTCATACTATGTCTGTGTGTGGGTCTGTGGGTTTCATGTGCTGTGTAGAGGAGAAGCCTGAGGAGTCAGAAGTGGCACGAGAAATTTACATCCCCTGTCCAGAACACTTCAAGAACTACTGTGTACATGGAGACTGTGAATACCCGAACATTCTGTCTAAACCATCCTGCAGGTACTCACTCACATCCTAAAAGATTGCTTAAGAAATTGCAGTAACTGCAGATCTTGAGCTCCCCCTACTGTTGACAGAGGTGTAGAAAGAGGTTAGCGCAGATTATTTGGAGGAGGACCCTCAGAACTGCATTCAAGAAAGAATATGTCAATATAAATAAGCTGCATTTGGATAATTACATTGGATGTAACTGTATGATAAATTAGTTTTTTATGATTTTAGGATATTCATGCACACATAATGCATGCATTTTAACACATGACCTGTATACAGCACTGAACAGTGTTCTGAAACTATGTTAAAGATCTGATGCTAAGTATATTCATCTTTGTATTCTCTTCTCACTTGATTCACTGTCTCTCTTTCATTGTTCCATTGTCCTCCCATCACTGACCTATTGTGCCTCCCTCCCTATTTGATTTCTTAATTGTCCTACTGGAATTGGTTCATCGTCTTTCCGAAATTGAACATTTGTCTCTCTGTAATTGATGCATTGTGCTTCCCTGATTATTCCATTGCCCTGCACTTATTGGTTCATTGTTTCATCATCATAGGTAAATTGTCCCTCTCTTATTACTCATTTTTTCCTCTCTTATTGGTAAATTTCTCTCCGTCTTTGGTATATTGCCTAACCCTTACTGATACGTTGCCCTTCCATTATTGATCTTGCCTTAATTGTCCTATGGTAATTGGTCCATTGTCATTCCCTGATTGGTCTGCTGTCCACATTGCACAATTTTCCCTTCCTCATTTGTTCATTTTCCTTCTCTCACTGGTTCGTTGTTCTACCTTTAATGGTCCTCTGCCCCTTCCTTACTGCTTGTCCATTGTCCAACGCATATTCTTCACTATATATCACTTTTTCCTCATTCAGTCATAGTCCTAGTCTTGTTGATCACAATATATGATCTCTTTTCTCACTTTATCAATGCCCTACTGTTATTGGTGCATTTTTCCTTTTGAATATGTTCACTATCATTGGTCCATTATCTTTCTCTCTTTGGTCCATTCCTGGTTTACAGCTGTCACTCAGGCTTCAGTGGCCCCCAATGTGACACCAAGGAGTACAATGTGTTGTATGTCGTGCCGGGTTCTGGAAAACTCCGATATGTTCTCATTGCCTCCATCATCGGAGCCCTGCAGGTGGCTATCATCTGTGTGGTGGTGCTGTGTATCACCCGGTGGGTTCACAGACATACAAACACACACACACACAAATACAGTGGTGCTTGAAAGTTTGTGAACCCTTTAGAATTTTCTATATTTCTTCATGAATATGTCTTAAAACATCATCAGATTTTCACACAAGTCCTAAAAGTAGATAAAGAGGACCCAGGTAAACAAATGAGACAAAAATATTATACTTGGTAATTTATTCATTGAGGAAAATGACCCAATATTACATATTAGTAAGTGGCAAAAATATGTGAACCTCTAGGATTAGCAGTTAATTTGAAGGTGAAATTGGAGTCAGGTGTTTTCAATCAATGGGGTGACAATCAGGTGTGAGTGGGCAATCTGTTTTATTTAAAGATCAGAGATCTATCAAAGTCTGCTCTTCACAACACGTTTGTGGAAGTACATCATGGCACAAACAAAGGAGATTTCTGAGGACCTCCGAAAAAGAGTTGTTGATGCTCATCAGGCTGGAAAAGGTTACAAAACCATATCTAAAGATTTTGTACTCCACAGTCAGACAGACTGTGTTCAAATGGAGGAAATTCAAGACCAACAAAGATCACTCCAAGAGCAAGGGGTGTAATAGTTGGCGAGGTCACAATGGACCCCAGGGTAACTTCTAAGCAACTGCAGGCCTCTCTCACATTGGCTAATGTTAATGTTCATAAGTCCCCCATTAGAAGAACACTGATCAAGAGATCTGATCAACAGTTACTGGAAACGTTTAGTTGCAGTTTATTGCTGCACAATGTTTTCACAACAGATACTGAAAGCAAAGGTTCACATATTTTTGCCACTCACTAATATGTAATATTGGATAATTTTCTTCAATCAATACAGTGGGCAAAAAAGTATTTAGCCAGCCACTGATTGTGCAAGTTCTCCTACTTAGAAAGATGTGAGAGGTCTATAATTTTCATCATAGTTACTCTTCAACTATGAAATCACATTTTATGATTTTTTTACAATACTTTGTAACATAACCTTTGTTGGCAATGACAGAGGTCAAACCTTTCCTGTAAGCCTTCATCAGCCTCTATGGCAAACTTCAGACGAGCCTGGACATGTACTGGCTTAAGCAGGGGGACACGCCTGGCACTGCAGGATCTGAGTCCCTCTCGGCATAGTGTTACTGATGGTAGCCTTTGTTACTTTGGTCCCAGCTCTTTGGTCTTGACCATTGTTGAGTCTGACTGTTTGAGGCTATGGACAGGAATCTTTTATACAGATATCGAGGTCAAACAGATGCCATTAATACAGGTAACAAGTGGAGGACAGAAGAGCTTCATAAAGAAGTTGTTACAGGTCTGTGAGAGCCAAAAATCTTGCTTGTTTGTGGGTGACCAAATACCTATTTTTCACCATGATTTACAATTAAAATCTTTAAAAATCCTACAGTGTGATTTCCTGGATTTTATTTCCTTTTTTGTCTGTCATAGTTGAAGTGTACCTATGATGAAAATTACAGACCTCTCTCATCTTTCTAAGTAGGAGAACTTGCACAATCAGTGGCTGACTAAATCCATTTTATCCCCACTGTGAATGACCAAGTATAATATTTTTGTCTCATTTGTTTAACTGGGTCCTCTTTATCTACTTTTAGGACTTGTGTGCAAATCGAATGATGTTTTAGGTCATATTGATGCAGAAATATAGAAAATTCTAAAGGGTTCACAAATGTTCAAGCAACACTAAACACACACACACACACACACACACAAACACACTTTGTATTGTGATTTAGAAGAAGCTTTTGCATTCCTTGTGGAAAACTCATATGTATTATGGGATTTCGAATCAGACCTTGCTATACAGGGAAATGTGCATTTTCTGAATTTACTGATTTTACACTGATTATAAATTTATTCTTAGTTAAACTGCAGCAGATGGTGTTGACTGTGCTTGACTGTTGATTGTTGACTGTGATGATTAGTGATTAAACTTATATGTAAAACACACTTTTTGCAGTGCAGTGGCTCGGTGGGTAGTGCCGTCACCTCACAGCAAGAAGATTCTGGGTTTAATCCCAGGTGTTGTGGCCTGGGTCTTTCTGTTTAGAGTCTGCATGTCCTCCCCATGTCCATGTGGATATACTCTGGGTACTCCAGTTTCTTCCTATAGTCCAAAGACATGGATTAGGGTAACTGATTACACTAAATTGGCCCAATCTGAGTATATACGACTAGTTTCAATGTAAACTTGTGTGTTGATGTAACCTTGAGGCTGTCATTAACATGGCCGTTGATGCTGATGTTAAATAAATCCAAATAAACAAACAAACAAGCAACACTCCTAAATAACCATCTAAATAGATACTAAAAATAACTCCACACACACTATGGAGAGCCAGAAAGGGGAGGGTAAATTCAATAAGACATGAGTGTGATAGTGGACTAGCCAGTTGAAGCATCTGGAAAATTCCTGGTGGACTGCTGTTTAGTGTAAAGCTTGGGTAAGCAAAGTGACCAAAATATGCATGGTTAGCTGGAAACATGAAAAACAAGAAAATTAAATATCTGAAAGGACTATCAGGGAGAGAGTTACTGCCCTCTGTGGTCTGAGTATGGTGGGGCTGGAGCTGATGACAGAAGAACAGCTTGAGTAGGGCTGAAGCAGAGGAACATCTAAATGTGTGGACCTGGAACTGGTCCCAGAAAACAAGTTATGAGGGGAAAAAAGAAAATGTTGTTAGTTATTGTTAAGACCACAGAGTCTATTAACAGACCACAATTAAACCTCTGATACTAAATGTAGCATGATACTCTGGCAGCATTAGCTATAGGAGCATAGCTACAAAGGGAAGAACCAGAAGGTAACGCAGCCAAGAGGGATCACATGAAACTTCAGAAACCCACTTCCCCAGCAATGAACAAACCTGAGTGATCATACTTTTGAGGCAAAAAGACAGCAAGAAGACAAGAAGAAACCCAAAATCACCAAACGTCTCATTGATTATGAACCCATGGCTTTAAAGCAAGGATGCACAACCCAGGTAAACCTTGGGAACAAAATAGACAAGATGGATTAGACTCTAAGAGTTGAGGTACTATGGGACCAGGCCATGTATAGTTTTATATGTTACAAGAAGTATTTTGTAATCAATGCTGAATCTAAATGGTAACCAGTGTAGTGATGACAGAACAAGACTGATATGAAAAAAAAAATTCTAGTTCTAGTTAGCATTTGAGACATTGCATTTTGAGTTAAAGTTTATTTATAAATCCACTAGAGCATCTAGTGAACTCATGAACCAGTTTATCAGCATCTACAAAAGAGAGTATTTTTTAAGTTTAGCAATAGTAAATAACTGAAAAATATCAATTTTTGTAATGTTGATAATGTGCACATCAAATGAGAGATCTGAATCATATGTGACACCTAAGTTTTTACAGATGAACTAAGCATTACCGAACATCTAGGTTTAGGATACAGTGGGGCAAAAAAGTATTTAGTCAGTCACTGATTGTGCAAGTTCTCCAACTTAGAAAGATGAGTGAGGTCTGTAATTTTCATCATAGGTACGCTTCAACTGTGAGAGACAAAATGAATATGGAACATGGCTGGGTCTTCCAACATGACACACTGTTCGGGAAACAAAGGAGTGGCTCCGTAAAAAGCATTTCAAGGTCTTGGAGTGGCCTAGCCAGTCTGCAGACATCACCCCCATAGAAAATTTGTGAATGGAGTTGAAAGTTCATGTTGCCCCAAAACATCATTGCTCTAGAGGAGATCTGCATGGAGGAATGGGCCAAAATACCAGCTACAGTGTGTGCAAACCTGGTGAAGACTTACAGGAAACATTTGACCTCTGTCATTGCCAACAAAGGTTATGTTACAAAGTGAACCAAATTTATTGACCAAATACTTATTTTCCACCATAATTTACAATTAAATTCTTTAAAAATCCTACAATGAGATTTCCTGATTTTTTTTTTCTCATTTTGTCTCTCATAGTTGAAGTGTAGCTATGATGCAAATTACAGACCTCTCTCATCTTTTTAAGTCGGAGAACTTGCACAATCAGTGACTGACTAAATACTTTTTTGCCCCATTGTAGATGTAGCCAACCTGTCTCTCACAGCCTTGTGTCCAACTAATAAAACCTCAGCTTTATCGGAGTTGAGTAAAAGAAAAGTAAATGACATCGAATCTTTTATTTCCTTTACTTAGTCCTCAATTTTGTGAACTGTAAGGCCGGCATTTGGTGTGGCTGATATACAGCTGTGTATCATATGCATAGCAGTTGAAACTAATGTAATGAATGTTCTGAATAATTGAGCCTAGTGGCAGCATGTACAGAGAAAATAATAACTGTCCCAGCACAGGCCCCTGAGGCACACCATACTTCATGTTTGAGAGCTCGGAGTGTAGATTATTTACATAAACAAACCGGTACCGGTTCGTCAAGTAGGATCTAAAAAAGTGGAAAGCACTAGTTCATTAATACCAAATGAAAAGAAACAACCATTATCTGAGAACCCTAATAAATCATTTAGTGCCCTAATTAATGCTGCTTCAGTACTACAACCCCTGGCAAAAATGATGGAATCACCGGCCTCAGAGGATTTTCATTCAGTTGTTTAATTTTGTCGAAAAAAAGCAGATCACAGACATGACACAAAACTAAAGTCACTTCAAATGGCAACTTTCTGGCTTTAAGAAACACTCAAAGAAATCAAGTAAAAAAATTGTGGCAGTCAGTAACGGTTAATTTTTTAGACCAAGCAGAGGGAAAATATTATGGAATCACTCAATTCTGAGGAAAAAAATATGGAATCACTCTGTAAATTTTCATTCCCAAAACTAACACCTGCATCAAATTAGATCTGCTCGTTAGTCTGCATCTAAAAAGGAGTGATCACACCTTGGAGAGCTGTTGCACCAAGTAGACTGACATGAATCATGTCAACATGAATCATGCTCCAACACGAGAGATGTCAATTGAAACAAAGGAGAGGATTATCAAACTCTTAAAAGAGGGTAAATCATCACGCAGTGTTGCAAAAGATGTTGGTTGTTCACAGTCAGCTGTCTCTAAAATCTGGACCAAATACAAACAACATGGGAAGGTTGTTAAAGGCAAACATACTGGTAGACCAAGGAAGACATCAAAGCGTCAAGATAGAAAACTTAAAACAATATGTCTCAAAAACAGAAAATGCACAACAAAACAAATAAGGAACGAATGGGAGGAAACTGGAGTCAACATCTGTGACCAAACTGTAAGAAACCACCTAAAGAAAATGGGATTTACCTACAGAAAAGCTAAACGAAAGCCATCATTAACACCTAAACAGAAATGAACAAGGTTACAATGGGCTAAGGAAAGCAATCATGGACTGTGGATGACTGGATGAAAGTCATATTCAGTGATGAATCACGGATCTGCATTGGGCAAGGTGATGATGCTGGAACTTTTGTTTGGTGCCATTCCAGTGAGATTTATAAAGATGACTGCCTGAAGAGAACATGCAAATTTCCACAGTCATTGATGATATGGGGCTGCATGTCAGGTAAAGGCACTGGGAAGATGGCTGTAATACATCTTCAATAAATGCACAAGTTTACCTTGATATTTTGGACACTTTTCTTATCCCATCAATTGAAAGGATGTTTGGGGATGAAGAAATCATTTTTCATGATGATAATGTATCTTGCCATAGAGAAAAACTGTGAAAACATTCCTTGAAAAAAGACATAAGGTCAGTGTCATGGCCTGCAAATAGTCTGGATCTCAATCCAATTGAAAATCTTTGGTGGAAGTTGAAGAAAATGGTCCATGACAAGGCTCCAACCTGCAAAGCTGATTTGGCAACAGCAATCAGAGAAAGTTGGAGCCAGACTGATGAAGAGTACTGTTTGTCACGCATTAAGTCCATGCCTCAGAGACTGCAAGCTCTTATAAAAGCCAGAGGTGGTGCAACAAAATTCTAGTGATGTGTTGGAGTGTTCTTTTGTTTGTTTGTTTTTCATGATTCCATAATTTTGTCTGCAGAATTGAGTGATTCCATATTTTTTTCCCTCTGCTTGGTCTAAAAAATTAACCTATACTGACTGCCACAATTTTTTTTCTTGATTTCTTTGAGTGTTTCTTAAAACCAGAAAGTTGCCATTTGAAATGACTTCAGTTTTGTGTCATGTCTGTGATCTGCATGAACTGAATGAACATCGTCCGAGGCCGGTGATTCCATAATTTTTGCCAGGGGTTGTATGATGGGGCCTAAATCCTGAATGAAAATTTACATAAATTCCATTACTTTGCTGATATTTTAGTCTGCTGATAAACAGCTTTTTGTAAAAATTTCTAGAGGAAAGGTACATAATGATTGATATTGATATTGGCCTATAATTAGACAGCACAGTAGGGTCAAGGTTAGCTTTTTTAATCACTGGTTTAATAACAGCACACATAATGGATTTGGTCACATAACCAAAGGAAAGAGATGAATTTAAAATAATAAGCAATGGCTCTATGATACTGTGTAACAATTATTGAAATAAATGTGTAGAAATTAAATCTAGTATACATAATGATGACTTAGACGAGCTGATCAGTGAGAACAGTTCAGTATTGGTAATTGGGGTAAAAGATTCTAGCATTGATGTACTGCTAATTAGGCAAATGTCTACACTACTGCTGCATCTGGAAGGTTGCTGAATAGCTGGGTGATGTGATGAGCATTGGGTTTTGTGCCAATATTTTACAGTTTTTGCATGTTTGTCACACTTAAGTGTTTCGGAACATCAAACCAATTTAAATATTAGTCAAAGACAACACAAGTAAACACAAAATGCAGTTTTTAGATGAAGTTGTTTATTATTAATTGACCAAAAAATCCAAACCTACATGGCACTGTGTGAAAAAGTGATTGCGCCGTCCCTTGTTAAAACATAACTGTGGTTTATAACACCTGAGTTCACTGTCTCTAGCCACACCTAGGCCTGATTTTTGCCACACCTGTTCTCAATCTGGACTTCACTTAAATAGGACCATGACAAAGTGAAGTACACCAAAAGATCCTTAAAAGCTACACATCATGCTGAGATCCAAAGAAGTTCAGGAACTGAGAAAGAAAGTAACTGAGATTGATCAGTCTGGAAAGGGTTATAAAGCCATTTCTAAAGCTTTGGGACTCCATTGAACCACAGTGACAGCCATTATCCACAAATGGTGAAGACATGGAACAGTAGTGAACCTTTCCAGGAGAGGCCGGACGACCAACATTGCCCCAAGAGCGCACCGACGACTCATCCAAAAGGTCACAATAGACCCCACAACAACATCCAAATAACTGCAGGCCTCACTTGCCTCAGTTAAGGTCAGTGTTCATGCCTCCACCATAAGAAAGAGACTGGGCAAAAATGGCCTGCATGGCAAAGATCCAAGCCAAAAAACACTTCTGAGCAAAAAGAACATTAAAGCTCTTCTCCATCTTTATGATCCCCAAGACTTTTGGGAAAACATTCTGTGGACTGGTGAGACAAAGGCTAAACCCTTTGGAAGGTGTGTGTCCCATTACATCTGGTGTAAAAGTAACATAGCATTTCAGAAAAAGAGCATTATACCAACAGTAAAATATGGTGATTGTAATATGATGGTTTGGGGCTGTTTTGCTACTTCAGGTCCTGAAAGACTTGCTGTGATAAATGGAGTTATGAATTCTGCTGTCTACCAAAAAATCCTGAAGGAGAATGTCTGGCCATCTGTTCGTGACGTCAAGCTGAAAGGATCTTGGGTTCTGCATCAGGATAATGATCCAAAACACATCAGCAAGTCCACCTCTGCATGGCTTAAGAAAAACAAAATGAACACTTTGGAGTGGCCTAGTCAAAGTCCTGACCTGAATCCTATTGAGATGCTGTGGCATGACCTTTAAAAGGCCGTACATGCTCGAAAACCCTCCTATGTGGCTGAATTACAACAATTCTGCAAAGACAAGTGGGCCAAAATTCCTTCACAATGCTGTAAAAAACTTATTGCAAGTTTTCGCAAGCGCTTGATTGCAGTTGTTGCTGCTAAGCGTGGCCCAACCAGCTGTTGGGTTTAGGGGGCAATCGCTTTTTCAGACAGGGCCATGTAGGTTTGGATTTTTTTTCTCCCTTAATAATAAACACCTTCATTTAAAAACTGCATTTTGTGTTTTTATGTGTTGTCTTTGACTAATATTTAAGTTGGTTAGATGTTCCAAAACACTTAAGTGTGACAAACATGCAAAAAAATAGGAAATCAGGAAGGGGACAAACACTTTTTCACACCACTGTATCATTAAAGAAAGTCATGAAATCATTACTGTTAAAATCAGGTGGGACCTTCTGTAATAATTTAGTTAATCTGGAGACGGTATTAAAGTGACATTTTCTCTGTGAGTGAGGAAAAATACGCAGCTTTAGCTTTAGTAAAGGCATCTTTATACTCTGCCATTATATCCCTCCAAGCAATCTTAAATAACTCCAATTTACTATGTTGCCGCATAGGTACTAAGCTCTGAACTGTTTGCTCTAAGGTGCTTTTTCCCTAATATGCTTGATCCTAGCAGGAGCAACTACAGTGGTGCTTGAAAGTTTATGAACACTTTAGAATTTTCTATTTTTCTACATAAATATGAAATAATTTTTTTTTCAGATTTTCACACAAAGGCATATATCATTGTGGTGCTTGAAAGTTTGTGAACCCTTTAGAAGTTTCTATATTTCTACATAAATATGAATCCAAAAAGTAGATGAAGAGAACCCTGTTAAACAAATGAGACAAAAATATTATTATTGGTCATTTATTTATCGTGAAAAATGATTCAATGTTACATATTGGTGAGAGGAAAAAAAAAAAAGTATGTGAACTTCTAGGATTAGCAGTTAATTTGAAGGTGAAATTGAAGTCAGGTGTTTTCAATCAATGGGGTGACAATCGTGTGAGTGGGCAACCAGTTTTATTTAAAGTATAGGGATCTATCAAAGTCTGCTCTTCTGGTCGACCAACAAAGATTACTCCAAGAGGAAGGCGTGTAATAGTTGGCGAGGTCAGAAAGGACCCCAGGGTAACTTCTAAGCAACTGAAGGCCTCTCTTACATTGCCTAATGTTACTGTTCATGAGTCCACCATCACAAGAACACTGAACAACAATGCCATACTTGGCAGGGTTGCAAGGAGAAAGCCACTGCTCTCGAAAAAGCACATTGCTGCTCGTCTGCAATTTGCTAAAGATCATGTGGACAAGCCAGAGGGCTACTGCAAGAATGTTTTGTGGACGGATGAGACCAAAATAGAACTTTTTGGTATAACAGAAAAGTGTTATGTTTTGGAGAAAGGAAAACACTGCATTCCAGCATAAGGACTTTATCCCATCTGTGAAACATGGTGGTAGTAGTGGGATCATGGTTTGGGCCTGTTTTGCATCTGGGCCAGGATGGCTTGCCATCATTGATGGAACAATGAATTCTGAATTATATCAGAATTCTAAAGGAAAATGTCAGAGCATCTGTCCATGAACTGAATCTCAAGAGAAGGTGGGTCATGCAGCAAGACATCAACCCTAAGCACAGAGGTTGTTCTACCAGAGAATTGTTAAAGAAAAATAAAATTCATGTTTTGGAATGGCTAAGTCAAGTTTCTGACCTTAACCAATCGAAATGTTGTGGACAGACCTGAGGCGAGCAGGTAATGTGAGCAGAGCCACCAACATCCCAGAGTTGAAGCTGTTCTGTACGGTGGAATGGGCTAAAATCGTGCAGGATTGATCAACAATTACTGGAAACGTTTAGTTGCAGTTATTGCTGCACAGGAGGGTCACACCAGATACTGAAAGCAAAGTTTCACATACTTTTATTACTCTCTAATATGTAATATTGGATCATTTTGCTCAGTAAATAAATGACCAAATATAATAGTCTCGTCTCATTTGTTTAACTGGGTTCTCTTTATCTACATTCTGGATTTTGATGAAAATTTTATGATGTTTTTGGTATATTACCTATGTTTTAGATATCATATTTATGCAGAAATATAGAAAATTCTAAAGGGTTGACAAACTTTCATGCACCACTGTATTAATAACCTACCAGACTTAACGTTTAATATACCTACAGAGCCTAATTAACTTGAGCAACCAGCTAGAATGTCTGTTTCACTCAACCCTGGATATATAGACATTCTAACTGGTTGCTCAAGTTAATTAGGCTCTGTAGGTATATTAAACGTTAAGTCTGATTTTCACACAAGTCCGAAAGTAGATAAAGAGAACCCGGTTAAACAAATGAGACAAAAATATTACACTTGGTCATTTATTTATTGAGGAAAATTATCCAATATTACATGTTAGTGACTGGCAAAAGTATGTCAACCTTTAGGATTAGCAGTTAATTTGAAGGTGAAATTAGAGTCAGGTGTTTTCAATTAGTGGTTTGACAATCAGGTGTGAGTCAGCACCCAGTTTTATTTTAAAGAACAGGGATCTATCAAAGTCTGCTCTTCACAGCACATGTTTGTGGAAGTGTATCATGGCACGAACAAATGAGATTTCTGACGTCCTCAGAAAAAGAGTTGTTGATGCTCATCAGGCTGGAAAAGGTTACAAAACCATCTCCAAAGAGTTTGGACTCCACCAATCCACAGTCAGACAGATTGTGTACAAATGGAGGAAATTCAAGACCATTGTTACCTTCCCCAGGAGTGGTCAACCAACAAAGATCACTGCAAGAGCAAGGTGTGTAATAGTTTTCAAGGTCACAAAGGACCCCAGGGTAACTTCTAAGCAACTGAAGGCCTCTCTCACATTGGTTAATGTTAATGTTCATGAGTCCACTATCAGAACACTGAACAACAATAGTGTGCATGGCAGAGTTGCAAGGAGAAAGTCACTGCTCTCCAAAAAGAACATTGCTGCTCATCTGCAGTTTGCTAAAGATCACGTGGACAAGCCAGAAGGCTATTGAAGGAATATTTTGTGGACGGATGAGACCAAAAAATAACTTTTTAGTTTAAATAAAAAGCGTTATGTTTGGAGAAAGGAAAACACTGCATTCCAGCATAAGAACATTATCCTATCTGTGAAACATGGTGGTGGTAGTATCATAGTTTGGGCCTGTTTTGCTGCATCTGGGCCATGATGGCTTGTCATCATTGATTGAACAATGAATTCTGAACTATGGCAGAGAATTCTAAAGGAAAATGTCAGAATATCTGTACATGAACTGAATCTCAAGAGAAGGTGGGTCATGCAGCAAGACAACGACCCTAAGCACACAAGTCGTTCTACCAATGAATGGTTAAACAAGAACAAAGTTAATGTTTTGGAATGACCAAGTCAAGGTCCTGACCTTAATCCAATCGAAATGTTGTGGAAGGACCTGAAGCAAGCACTCAATGTGAGGAAACCCATCAACATCCCAAAGTTGAAGTTGTTCTGTACGGAGAAATCATCTAAAATTCCTCCAAGCCGGTGTACAGGACTGATCCACAGTTACAGGACGTGTTTAGTTGCAATTATTGCTGCATAGGGATTCATACTAGCTTCTGTAGTCAAAGGTTCACATACTTTTGCCACTCACTAATATGTAATATTGGATCATTTTCCTCAATAAATAAATTATTAAGTATATTATTTTTGTCTCATTTGTTTAATTGGGTTCTCTATCTACTTTTAGGACTTGTGTGAAAATCTGATGATGTTTTAGGTAATATTTATGCAGAAATATTCTATAGGGTTCACAAACTTTCAAGCACCACTGTAAACTCACCTGAAGTATATATAAGAGTGCACTTGGTGTGATAAGGCAGTAAGCAGATTTTATTTCTTACAGATAGCTGAAAGACTAAGAGATAGTGATCAGAGATAGAACCACTTTGGGGAAAACTATATCAAGGTTATCTATATTAATACCAAATGTTAATATTAGATCTAAAGTATGATTTCACTAGTGCAGTGCTGGATCGTCATTAGAACAGCCATATTCATCTGTGCTATCTGTCTCCATCTTCATGTTGTAAAGAAATTTGACGCACTATGACATGGAGGTTCCTGAAACTCTGAATGTTGATTGTTTTGTTCTGTGACAGGGCTATGACTATGCCATGCTTTACTAAACAAAAAGGCGTCTATGTGACTGGTTGCTCCTGCAGGCCAGTGTGATTTTCACTCAAAAATAAAGGAAATATTTTATTTAAATGTCAGTTACAAACATTTATTAACCAAAATAAAAACTCGTTGATGTACTAGTGGATATTTCATTATTTTAGCAGAGGAAACTTGATGCTTGATTAATGTAAAGTTAGTCTACTGACAAAGCCAGTTAATGAGTTTTAATTAAACGTTGCAGTATTTTGGGCAGACATATATGAATGGCTTTGTCTCTCTTGATTTTATGTATATTTACAGATATCTGATTAAAATAAGTTAATAGTTGATCATATTGATTGATAATATTGATTAAGTCAATATTATTCTTCTACCTGTAGATAGATATACAAAACTTTTTTTGTGAAGGCAGCAGTTCCCACAAAGGCCAATCAGGTAAGAGGATTTTTACAGTTTAAATAAAACATTCTAATAATTTTAATTGGTTTGATTAAAAAATCTTGTTAGGAAATAAAAAATAGAAATAGTTTTCTCATAATTAAAGTTATTTGATGTACTGCTGGATTTACGGAACTCTTTAATCTGCTAACAAAGTTATATTTAAAAAGCTATTTTGGCTGGTACTGCCACTTCTTGGGTAATTGCTTTCTGTAGAGATTTTCCCAATAGTCCTTTGTCCTCTGGCTGGGGATATAGTGAACTTTTATTTGAATACATTAGCTAAATAAAACATACATTGAGATATTAACTTTCTACTGTCAAATGTCACATTGTCCTAAAAATTAAGTCATCCAGGTTAATAAACATGAATGCAGTTACAGTGCAGATGCATATCTGATTGTACCAGTATATATTCTCAGTATTTGACTACAGCAAGTAACATTGCTTGTGCCTTTACATGATCTGTACCTCTTGTTAATAGATGGATAGTAGTTAAGTCATATAAGATCTGTACCTAATGTAAACTTTGAATGACATGTCTCTTCAAATAAATTTCCTGCTATGAGGTAATTTCTCCAAATAGTTTAACATTTTATGCTAGTTTCATAATATGGGTCATTTTTTAAATTTATCCTAGGGGGCTCTATCTCTACCTCTATACCCTCCTAGTCAAAACTTAGCCCCCTATTCATAAATCTCTAGTGACACCACTGGTCGGTCCCTTCACATTCTGAGTGATACCTATGGATTCTAAAATGGACTCAAAAGCAATTTTAAGTGGGTCTTGCTCATTGTCAAAGTGATTAATGAAATCAACTACAATTAAAGCCTTACCTGTTGAAAGTACTAAGCAGGAAAGAAAGTTAGTAAATTCCTGAAGAAACTCTGAATAAGGATCCGGAGGGCAGTAGATAGTGATTAGCTGAAAAAAGTATTATTTTGACCTACACGATGGACTAGTCACATTAAGAATCGGTATTTCAAACAAATTAGCCTTGTAATGGGATTTAGCAGTAACACCTAGATTTTTGTCAAAAATTGTGACTACTCCTTCCCCACGACCATTAGGATGAGGGTTTTGAACATAACTATATCCACTATTCTAGAAAGGGAGGCTTCATTTAAAGCTAAATACAGTATTCATCCTGTCTAATCCAAGTTTCGGTAAGACGGATTGCGGTTAAGCAATTATCACTTACTGCTTTGCTTGTAACTGATCTAATGTTAAGTTACTCCTATCTGTGTTTATAATAATGAGATTATTAATACAGACTTTTCGAGCATGTTTACAATTAGGACTGATGCGACCTTAATAGGTGCAAGCGAGCCTTGTTGAGCTTTAAAACTGATTTAAACTGGAGGAGGGTTTGTAGGACCATGGTGGGACAGTGGTTACGGTAGTGTGAAATGAAACGCTAATTTAAAATTAGCAGGTTAATAAAAAACAACAACATTATTGAGTAATTATGTCATTAGATTTTACTGTTTTGTGGTGATAAAATGTCTTGCAATAGCAATGCAAAATGCCTCCTTGTTCTCAGAGCTGCAAAATTTCAGTGAAGCTACTACTCAGCCCCTTTGATATTCAAACCGTGAGATTACTGGGTTGGTTACCTTTCCCAGTAATGTTGCCATTTGGTGTGATTCATAGTATGGGTATGTTAAAATATGTTTCACGCATACATCTTTAAACCGTTTCCTCCACACATTATATTGATGATACACATGATATTTTATTGTTCCGATAAATGATTGCATCCTATATAGTGTCATTCATTAGGGTTAACAAATTTCAACTTGTCATGTTTATTCACTACAATATCCACATATTTATCCTGTTTGTTTTGTAAATTGATTTAAAAAGATACCACAACCCTAAATCAGAAAAAGTTGAGACAGTATGTCTTACATTTGCTTTGACTTTTATTTTGTTGCAGACAGTATGAGCCCAATATATTTCGTGTTCTTTTCTGGTCAACTTCATTTAATTTGTTAATATAAAGTGGGGCAAAACCTATTTAGTCAGCCACTGATTGTGCAAGTTCTCCTACTTAGAAATATTCAAGATTCAAGATTTATTTGTGACATGTTCATTTGTAGTTGGTACAAAGAGACAGTGAAATGTAAAGTGACTTCTCTAGGACTCTTCTCTTCTCTGTGCAGGTAACTTAGAGAATTATAAAATTAAATAAAACAAAAATAAGTAATAGTCTTAAAAACAGAATGAACAAGAGAATAATTTAAATATTTACACAAAAACAGGTATGTATATACTGTAGTATGAATATATGACAGTAGATGAGAAAGTAATTTTCATCATAGGTACACTTTAACTACGAGAGACAAAATGAGAAAAAAAATCCAGGAAATCACATTGTAGGATTAAAAAAAAAAAATTAATTGTAAATTTGGTGAAAAATAAGTATTTGGTCAATAACAAAAGTTCAACTCAATACTTTGTAACATAACTTTTGTTGGCAATGACAGAGGTCAAACGTTTCCTGTAAGTCTTCACCAGGTTTGCACAAACTCTAGGTGGTATTTTGGCCCATTCCTAAATGCAGATCCCCTCTAGAGCAGTGGTGTTTTGGGGATGTCGCTGGGCAACACAGACTTTCAACTCCCTCCACTAATTTTCTATGGGGTTGAGGTCTGGAGACTGGCTAGGCCACTCCAGGACCTTGAAATGCTTTTTACGGAGCCACTTCTTCATTTCCCGAGCGGTGTGTTTGGGATCATTGCTCTCACTGCTGGAAAGAAATTTTGGCTTAAAATCTCACAATACATGGCCCCGTTCATTCTTCCCTTAACACGGATCAGTCGTCCTGCCTCTTTGCAGAAAAACAGCCGCAAACATGATGTTTCCACCCCCATGCTTCAGAATACGTATGGTGTCCTTGGGATGCAACTCAGCATTCTTCTTACTCCAAAGTTCTGATATTACACCACATGATATTCTCCCAATCCACTTCTGGATCATTCATATGCTCTCTGGCAAACTTCAGGCGGGCCGGGACAAGTACTGGCTTAAGCAGGGGCACACGCCTGATCCTGCAGAGTCCCTCTCGGCGTAGTGTATTACTGATGGTAGCCTTTGTTACTTTGGTCCCAGCTCTCTGCAGGTCATTCATCAAGTCCCTCCATGTTGTTCTGGGATTTTTGCTCACCGTTCTCATGATCATTTTGACCCCACGGTATGAGATCTTGCGTGGGGCCCCAGATTGAGGAGATTATCAATGGTCTTGTATGTCTTCCATTTTCTTACAATTGTTCCCACAGTTGATTTATTCACACCAACCTGCTTGCCTATTGTAGATTCACTCTTCCCAGCCTGGTGCAGGTCTACAATTTTTTCCTGGTGTCCTTCAACAGGTCTTTGTTCTTGGCCATGGTTGAGTTTCGAGTCTGACTGTTTGAGGCTGTGGACAGGTGTCTTTTATACAGATAACGAGGTCAAACAGGTGCCATTAATACAGGTAATGAGTGGAGGACAGAAGAGCTTCTTAAAGAAGACGTTACGCGTCTGTGAGAGCCAGAAATCTTGCTTGTTTGTGGGTGACCAAATAATTATTTTCCACCATGATTGACAATTAAACTCTTTAAAAATCCTACAATGTGATTTCCTGGATTTTTTTTTCTTATTTTGTCTCTCGTAGTTGAAGTGTACCTATGATGAAAATTACAGACCTCTCTCATCTTTCTAAGTAGGAGACCTTGCACAATCAGTGGCTGACTAAATACTTTTTTGCACCACTGTACATCCATTCCTGCATTTCAGACCAGCAACGCATTCCAGAAAATCTGGGTAAAGCATTTACCCACTTTGTAATTTTTCCATTCCTTCTCATATCAATTAAAATATACAGAGGATACAAGGCAATTAAATGTTCCATTCTTCCTGCAAACACATCTTAAGGTGTGCAACAGTATAGAGTTGCTGTCAAAAATTTTCTTGCAAAATTCTCCACACATTCTCTATTGGGGACAGGCCAATCCAGCACCCATGCCCTCTTCATTCCTTTGAAATGTGTGCAGCATGTAGTTTTGCATTGAAACATGTATGGATGAACTTGGAACAGATGTTGTCTTGAAGGCAGCATATGTTGCTCTAAAATCTCATTGTACTTTTCTACTTTAATGCTGCCATCACAGAAGTGTAAATTACCTTTGCCAAGGGCATTGACACAACCCCATACCATGACAGACCCTGGCTTTTAAACTTGTTGCTAATAACTGTTTGGATGGTCTTTTTCGTCTTTGGTCCGGACGTCAAGTTGTCCATTTCTTCCAAAAAGACCCTAGAATAATGATTTGTCCAACCACAATACATTTCCACTGGCCCATCCAGATGTCTCCAGGCAATGAGAAGTTAATATCGCTTCTGGAAATGGTTAACATAAGGCTTCTTTTTTGCACAGTACAATCTGAAGTGGCATTTGTGAATGTAACCCTGTATTGTTGTTGGGAAATTATTATTATTTTTATGCTGTGCCATCTGAGGGATTGGCAATCACAGATGTTCACCTGCCGTTTACATATTGAAATTCCTCCAGATTCCTTTAATCGTTTAGTAATATTGTGCATTGTAGAGGAAGAACTATGTAAATACCTTCATATCTTTCTTTAAAGAATTTAGTTTTTAGACATTTCAATAATTTTTCTTACTCATTTGTTGGCAAACTGGAAATTCTTTGCCCATCTTTGTTCTTCAAAAACTCAACTTTTAGGGGATACTGCTTTTGTACCAAATCGTGATTACAATCACCTGTTAACATCACCTGTTTGAAATCACATCATTATTTAGTTGACCTGACAAAACATGAAATATCTTGCCCAATTGTAATGTATACCACTGGGTGGCAATACAGGATCAGCATGTGAATAAAGACTAGATTCAGCATGTGAATAAAATCCAATAAAAAATAGATTCCGCTCACCTAATGTCTATAGTATGTGACATGGAGTTAAATGTGCTCATTATTTTTACTACACATATCAACATTAACATCTACATTTTGTCATTTGCTGTTTTGTATAGGAAGTGCCCACGGACTAACCGTATCAACCGTCAAAAGCAGAACATCACACACTACAACTCGGAGAACACCTTACGCGCCTCTACTCGCCTCATCTAAGCGCTGGGAGTTCAGTATCATGGGAAATGTAGTAACAAGAGATATTAAATGCAATATCTGCTCCCTCCTGCCTCCTGTTACAAAGAGATGGAACAGATCAGACTGAACAAGTACACAAAAGGCAGGAGCGAGGGTGAGGTTGTAGTGGAGGACAAGGGAGATGACACTAGATGCCTTGTACCCGTGGCACAGGACACAAACTTAGAGGATCTTAGGACACTATGTTAGGACAATTCCTGCTATTTGGTTATGTATGGGTAATATTTCCAGTAGTTACTTTGTTTTGTCTTGATGGGGTCTTTTGCTGTAAATGTAAATAAATAATTTATATCACAAAACAGATAGTAGCATGCAACTGTATTTTTATGGTGGATGTCAATTTGATGATGAGTTCATAAACTTATATATATATAGTGCCTTGCAAAAGTATTTGGCCCCCTTGAACATTTCAACCTTTTGCCACATTTCAGGCTTTAAACATAAATAAATAAGAATCAACAACAAGTGGGACACAATCATGAAGTGGAATGAAATTTATTGGATATTTTAAACTTTTTTTTGAAATAAAAAACTGAAAAGTGGGGCGTGCAAAATTATTTGGCCCCCTTTGCATTAATACTTTGTAGCGCCACCTTTTGCTTTGCGATTACAGCTGGAAGTCGCTTGGGTTATGTCTCTATCAGTTTTGCACATCGAGAGACTGAAATTTTTGCCCATTCTTCCTTGCAAAACACCTCGAGCTCAGTGAGGTTGGATGGAGAGCGTTTGTGAACAGCAGTTTTCAGCTCTTTCCACAGAGTCTCGATTGGATTCAGGTCTGGACTTTGACTTGGCCATTCTAACACCTGGATACGTTTATTTGTGAACCACTCCATTCTAGATTTTGCTTTATGTTTTGGATCATTGTCTTGTTGGAAGATAAATCTCCGTCCCAGTCTCAGGTCTTTTGCAGACTCCAACAGGTTTTCTTCCAGAATGGTCCTGTATTTGGCTGCATCCATCTTCCCATCAATTTTAACCATCTTCCCTGTCCCTGCTGAAGAAAAGCAGGCCCAAACCATGATGCTGCCACCACGATGTTTGACAGTGAGGATGGTGTGTTCAGGGTGATGAACTGTGTTGCTTTTTCGGCAAACATAAAATTTTGCATTGTGGCCACCGAAGTTCGATTTTGGTTTCAGAGATCCTCACTGAACTTCTGGAGTGAGTTTGCTGCACTGAAAGTAAAGAGGCGAATAATTTTGCATGCCCCACTTTTCAGTTTTTTATTTCTAAAAACGTTTAAAATATCCAATAAATTTTGTTCCACTTGTTGCTGATTCTTCACAAAAAAATTACAATTTCATATCTTTGTTTGAAGCCTGAAATGTGGCAAAAGGTTGAAAAGTTCAAGGGGGCCAAATACTTTTGCAAGGCACTGTATATATAGCCCTTTGTCCTCTATTTATATATATATATATATATATATATATATATATATATATGTGTGTGTGTGTGTGTGTGTGTGTGTGTGTGTGTGTGTGTGTGTGTGTGTGTGTGTGTGTATGTATGTGTGTACGTATGCATGTATGTACACTGCTGCTTGAAAGATTGTGAACTTAGAATTTTAGAATATTTCTATATTTCTTTAGGCATTAAAATAACCTAAAACATCATCACATTTTCTCACACGTCCTAAAAGAAGAAAAAGAGAACCCAGTTTAACAAATGACACAAAAATAAACTATTATACTTGGTTATTTATTTATTGAGTGAAATGATCCAATATTGCATATTAGTGATTGGCAAAAGTATGTGAAGCAATAACCGTGCAGCAATAACTGCAACTAAACGTTTCCTGTAACTGTCGATCAGTCTTGCACACTGGCTTGGAGGAATTTTAGCCCATTCCTCCATACAGAACAGCTTCAACTCTGGAATGTTGGTGGGTTTTCTCACATTACCTGCTTGCTTCAAGTCCTTCCACAACATTTCGATTACATTAAGGTCAGGACTTTGACTTGGCCATTCCAAAACATTACCCTTATTCTTCTTTAACCATTCTCTGGTAGAAGGACTTGTGTGCTTAGTGTTGATGTCTTGCTGCATGACCCACCTTCTCTTGAGATTCAGTTCATGGACAGATGTCCTGACATTTTCCTTTAGAATTCTCTGATGTAATTCAGAATTCATTGATCCATGAATGATGGCAAGCCGTCCTTGCCCAGATGCAGCAAAACAGGTTCGAACCATGATACTACCACCATCATGTTTCACAGATGGGATAAGGTTCTTATGCTGGAATGCAGTGTATTCTTTTCTCCAAACAAAACGCTTTTCTTTTAAACTAAAGAGTTCTAATTTGGTCTCATCTGTCCACAAAACATTCTTCCAATAGGCTTCTGGCTTGTCCATCCTTGCAACCCTGCCATGTATGGCATTGTTGTTCAGTGTTCTTCTGATGGTGGACTCATGAACATTAACATTAGCCAATGTTAGAGACGCCTTCAGTTGCTTAGAAGTTACCCTTGGCTTCTTTCTGACCTCGTCAACTATTACATGCCTTGCTCTGGGAATGATCTTTGTTGGTCGACGACTTCTGGGGAGGGTAACAATGGTGTCATTTCCCAAATTCTCTCCATTTGTACACAATCTGTCTGACTGTGGATTGGTGGAGTTCAGACTCTTTAGAGATGGTTTTCTAACCAGCCTTATGAGCATCAACAACTCTTTTTCTGAGGTCCTCAGAAATTGTGTTGTTAAGAGCAGACATTGATAGATCACTGTTCTTTAAATAAAACAGGATGCTCACTCACACCTGATTGTCTTCCCATAGATTGAAAACACCTGATTCTAATTTCACCTTCAAATTAATTGCTAATCCTAGAGGTTCACATACTTTTGCCACTCACTAATGTGTAATATTGGATCATTTTCCTCAAAAAATAAATGGCCAAGTATAATATTTTTGTCTCATTTGTTTAACTGAGTTCTCTTTATCTACTTTTAGGACTTGTGTGAAAATCTGATGATGCGTTAGATCATATTTATGCAGAAATATAGAAAATTCTAAAGGGTTCACAAACATTCAAGCACCACTGTATGTATGTATGTATGTTTGTGTTATACCTGTCGTGAGCCCTAGAGGGTGGGTTTGTGTAACAACGATCATTCACTTAATGTGCCTTAAATCACAGTTTTCCATGCTCCTCCATTAAATGAAACAGCCTGTTAAAAATGGTGTTAAGACTGTAACCCCACAATCAACTTGGTTAAACAGAGAAAATACGCCTACAGACACACATTGTACACACATACGTACATTGAATAGGGAAGGAACTGCCCAGAAAACAGAGCCTGTATTTGACTCACATATTACTAACATGAATATCAGTCTACACTAGCAAACCAGGCCATATTAAATCTTAATGACTATTGATTATTGAAATGCCGATTGGCTAGTTTTAGCTTTTAGTACAAAGCAACATCATGTCGCAGGCAGATATGTAAATGATTATAGGTGTGATCTGATTAGACACTGAGTCTTGCCACAAGAGGGCATAAAAGTGCTTTCCTCGCTGCCCTATAAAAAAGATTTGGGTAGTGTACCTCTTGGTGTCATGCCTCTATGACACATTCACACACAGGTGATCTGTTAGTGTTCTTCGTATCACTACTATTAGGGGTGATCTACTGTTGTATGCGATGGCTCCCCAGATCATCACACCAGCAGTTTGTCATGCCACAACAAAGGCAGGATTGAAGCACTCGCCACGAGACCTCCATCCTGACCATCGTCAGATCCCAAACAGAACCTGGATATGTTGCTTTAGACAATACGGTTTCAGTCCATAGCAGTCCAGGTTTCTCATTCACAACAAAACTGCAAACAAAGGTGACAGTGGCTATCAATGTCAGGACATATAATGGGTGCCATGACAACAAAATTCCCTCTACTAAGCACATGGATATGGTCTGGGTAGAGGCAGGGATGTGAAGTGAAAATGCCTCATGTATCTGGAGGGTGGACAACAAATCTGTGGGAGCTGTTTGTGCTTGTCAGTGGATCAAACGATCATCTCTATTGGTAGTCTGACTGGGTCATACAGAGCCTTTTTGCCGTGTGTGTATGCCCTTGTGGAACCACTGCTCCCAACACCCCCTAACAGCTAGATCAGAACAGCCTAGATAGCGGGCAGTTCATCAAAAGACCATCCTGCTGCTGGCAGTCCAATGATTCTATCCTTTCATAGTCTGCCAACTGGTCAAAATTTCTTTGAGTGTGTCATAAAAGCATGTCTAGCAGTCATCAATCTCTCACCGAGAGTTACACTACCCAAAAATAGTGAGAACCTCTGAGTCTCTGAGAACCTTTTTATAGACGGTGGGGGAAGCAATTGTATACCCTTTCGTGGCAAGACCTAGTGGCAAATCAGACCATGCTTATAATCACTTACATACAGTGGGGCAAAAAATTATTTAGTCAGCCATTGACTGTGCAAGTCCTCCTACTTAGAAAGATGAAAAAGGTCTGTAATTTTCATCATAGGTACACTTTAACTATGAGAGACAAAATGAGGAAAAAAAAAAAATCCAGGAAATCACATTATAGGATTTTATGAATTTAATTGTAAATTATGGTGGAAAATAAGCATTTGGTAAATAACAAAAGTTCAACTTAATACTTCAAACGTTTCCTGTAAGTCTTCACCAGGTTTCACCAGCTGGTATTTTGGCCCATTTCTCCATGCAGATTTCCTCTAGAGCAGTGATGTTTGGGGCTATTGCTGGGCAACATGGACTTGCAACTCCCACCACAGAGTGTCTATGGGGTTGAGGTCTGGAGACTGGTTAGGTCACTCCAGGACCTTGAAATGCTTTTTACAGAGCCACTCCTTTGTTGCCCGAGCGGTGTGTTTGGGATCTTTGTCATGCTGGAAGACCCAGCTGCGTTCCAGCTTCATTTCCCTCACTGATGGAAGGGGGTTTTGGCTTAAAATCTGGCCCCGTTCATTCGTCCCTTAACACGGATCAGTCATCGCAGAAAAACAGCCCCAAAGCATGTTATTTTCACCGCCATGCTTCACAGTAGGTATGGTGATCTTGGGATGTAACTCAGCATTCTTCTTCCTCCAAACATGACGAGTTGAGTTTTTACCAATAAGTTCTATTTTGGTTTCATCTGACCACATGATATTCTCCCAATCATCTTCTGGATCATCCATATGCTTTCTGGCAAACTTCAGATGGGCCTGGACATGTACTGGCTTAAGCAGGGGAACATGCCTGGCACTGCAGGATCTGAGTCCCTCTCAGCGTAGTGTGTTACTGATGGTAGCCTTTGTTACTTTGGGCCCAGCTCGCTGCAGGTCATTGATCAGTTTCCTCTGTGTAGTTCTGGGATTTTTGCTCCGTGTTCTCATTATCATTTTGAGATGAGATCTTGTGTGGGGTCCCAGATTGAGGAGATTATCAATGGTCTTGTATGTCTTCCATTTTCTTACAATTGGTCCCACAGTTGATTTATTCACACCAACCTGTAGATTCACTCTTCCCAACCTGGTGCAGTTGTACAACTTTCTTCCTGGTGTCCTTCGACAACTCTTTGGTTTTGGCCATGGTTGAGTTTATAGTCTTACTGTTTTTTTGTTTTTTTTTGTGAACAATTGTTTTTTATTTTCCTTAAATATCAAGGCATACCACAGAGACAGTTGTAAAATACAAAAAACAAGGCAACCCCCACCACCCCATTCCCCAAAACCCCAGTGCAGTGGTGATCAAAAACAATTAAATTACAACACAAAACAATGTACAGTCTTACAATAAAGATTAAATGCTTTGAGATATTACAGATGGTTTTCATGAACGACGAATCAGTGATTGCACATCCTGGATTGCTATAGTCCAAGAGTCAATGCAATCCAGAGTCGCTCCATGCATCCGAGCCACTGAGAGCTCAAGTTAAAGGATATGCAGAAGGTATAAGAACCATTGTTTTCTATCAACAGAATGGGAGGGTTTCCAGCGGTTAACTAGCAGTTAGTTTTCGCAGCTGTTAGAGCACAGAGCATTAAATGTTTCTACTGAAATGTAATATTAAGAATGGAGAAATCATTCAAAAGCAAATCTGAAGCTGAGCATGGAACATCATGTTTCATTAGAGCGGTGAGATCAATAGCTAGCTGATGCCAGAATTTAAGAACATCAGGAAAGTACCAAAAGTAGTGTATAAACGTGCCATATTCCAGAAGGGCAAACGATCCTGAGCATTGGGTGTTCTTGCAATTTGGAATTCCATGGTACCCCATAAGCCAGCATGGCAGACCTCAAGCACAGATACATAAAGAAGGATGTGCCAGGTAAATTGTATTTCTGTTTAATGTCTTGAAAGGATTTTAACCCATCATCATCAAAGATATCTCCTAGTTTGTTAATGCCTTTCTGTTCCCACTGAGCGCAGAGGAATATAGAGTTTCCATTAAGTAAATTATGATTGTGAAAGAGTGGGGAGTGAGAGTACCATTTCATGTTATAATCAGATGCCATAGTAACCTCTCGCCACGTTGATAATAGCTGTGATATTATCGGGATGAAATATGTTTTGCAGTACCTGTTAGGGATCCCACAAAAGATCAAATCTTGTAAGTTATAAGGATTAAGCAGTGATTCTTCGAGCGTGTGCCATGAGGTTTGTGTATTGGTGTCCAGCCATCTAGATAATGATCGAAGGGTAAACGACTGAGCATATAGTTTGAAATTTGGGTAGGCAAGACCCCCATCTGCCTTACTTCTTTGTAGCGTGGACAGTTTTATGCGAGCACATTTGCCATTCCATATGTAAGGGAAAGTAATCGGTTCAGTTTCTCCCAGGATTGAATGGAGGAAGGCAAAGGGATCATGCAACTGAAGAAATATATCCGCGGTAGTATGTTCATTTTTACCATCGTAATTCGAGCTTGAAAGGATGTAGAGAGGGCCATCCATTTAACAACATCAGATTCTACTGATTTCATGATGCCATTAAAGTTTTTATTCACGATATTATGAAGGGAGGGGTATATGTCAATCCCCAAATATGTGAAATGGTGCACTACTGGAATATCTGTTGCCAGTGGGGTTGGATCAAATTGAAAATTTAATGGAAGTAGAGCTGATTTGTTCCAATTTATTTTATATCCTGATAATTTACCAAAGTCCTCGATTAATTGTAGCAAGGGTGGTACAGAGACGATAGGATTATTTAGAAATAGCAGGATGTCATCCGCATATAGAGATATGTGATGATGTTTTTGACAGTAATAAATAAATCAGGGGATAACTGGCATATAGCTTGGGCAAGAGGTTCTAAGGAAAGAGTGAACAATAATGATGATAGATGGCACCCCGTGACGAGTATCACGTTCTGGAGGAAATGACTGCGAAAATTTACCACCTGACAAAGTCATTGCTGATGGATTTGCATATATAACTCTAATTAATGCAATGAAGGCAGAACTAAAACCAAATTATGCTAAAGTGCACCATAAGTATTGCCACTCTATCCTATCAAAGGCCTTCATGGCATCAGATAAAGACCAGATAGTCCTTTGTGAATTTGTTGCATCTGCAGAGTGAATTATGTGCAATAAACACCTAATGTTATAAGCAGCTGAACGAGATCTTATGAAACCAGTTTGATCACTGTGGATGAGTTTTGGTAGTATTATCTCCAATCGACAGGCCAGTACTTTTGCGTATATTTTGACATCTATATTAATTAACGATATGGGTCGATAGTTGTTACAGGATGTTGAGTCTTTACCTTTTTTAAGTAATAGTGATATGATGGCTGTGTTGGCATTATTATGAAACATGCCCTTATCTATCGAGTAAATAATTATGTCGAACAACAAGGGACCAATTTCAGGCCAGAAGTGTAGGTAATTCTGATGGGATGGCATCCCATCCGGGAGCTTTACCTTTGTTTAATTTTTTAGTAGCATCATGTAGCTCAGAAAGGGTAATGGGTTGCTCTATTTGCAAGGGTTCTGCAGTAGATAGATGTGGTAATCGTATTCTGTTGAAAAGGAAAGGGTAGTTCACTGCCTTGTTGTGCTGCTCAGATGTGTAGAGATCCATAAAGAATCTGCGAAAGGTACTATTGATATGAAGTTGGTCTGTCAGTAGAGTTCCCTCAGTAGATCTAATAGACGTGATATTTGAGTATTTCTCATCGTTACGGAGTTTCATTGCTAGTAGATGACTGTCCCTACTTCCATTAAAATAATAATTTTGTCTCACTCTTTGAATGAGAAATTTTGCCTTCTTCCTTAGAAGATTGTTAAGTTTTTGTTTAATTAAATTAATCTTCACCATGAGATCTTCTGAATAGGACAACTGATTGAGGCTTTCTAGTGAAGCAAGTTCTGATTCCAGTATGTTACTATGAGTATCTTTTGCCATCTAAGTTTTTGTAACCCGGAAGCATAATGCTATAGCATTATTCCTAATAAAACCCTTGATTGCCCCCCACAGAAATCTTACATCATCAACAGAGTCCCGATTATATGAGATAAATTCAGCCAGTTCCTGCCTGAATTGGGTACAGTAACCTTCATTTTGCAATAGCTTTGTATTAAAGCGCCAACGGTTTGTGTGGGGCTGTTCATCGGAGAGCCGAAGTATGGAGAAAATGTAATGGTGATCTGAAAGTGATGTAGGGCAGATTCCGGTATTAACTAAAGTGGGACGCAGAGATTGTGAAATGAATAAATAGTCAATTCTGGAAAATGTTTTGTGTCTTGATGAGAAAAGGGTGAACTTCTTAGTAGTTGGGTTGAGGTGTCTCCAGCAATCTACCAGGGATAGTGTGCTGATACAGTTCCAGAGAGATTAGACAGTGAGACACCAGATATATCCATCACGAGATCCATTACCGCATTCATATCCACACCCAACACTAATTCAAAGTCAGATAAACTAGCTAGATATCTACATAATGAGTTGAGAAGTTGTGGGTCTCTTGGTGTCGGGGCATACGCTGAGATAAATGCAATTTTTCTGTTTTTTATATATTTGTAGACACATGAGCTATTCTGCCTTCTTCATCACCACCATGATCTAGAATTTGAATTTGTAGAGTCCTTTTGAAAATTATCAGAACACCTTTCATTGCAGTGTTCACAGATGAGAACGAGACTACAGTGTAAAGTCTACAGTGTAAACGGTCCGTTTCGCCGTTATGCATTACCTTAAGAACTGCTGGGTAGAGAAGAAAAGATTGAATGCCTGCCTCTCTCATCACCTTCCTCACTGCGCTGAAGGCTCCTCGTTTCTTGGCAGTAGTCGGTGAATAATCAGGAAAGAAGCTCAAGTTGGAACCATTCCACTTCAAAGGACCAGCTCGTCTGCACACTTTGAGGATGGCGTCCCGATCGTTGTCGTAGCAACTTGAAAATAAAGATCCGTGGCTTCCCCTGATCAGAGGGTAGCCTGGAGTGAACGCGGTGAGCTCGCTCCACCTCTATCTCCCGGTTCGCTAACTCTGGTAGCCATATCGGAAGCTGTCTTTTAATGAAACCCATAATGTTGTCTTTCTCCACACTCTCAGGTAGACCGAGGAAATGCAAGTTGTTCCGCTAACCTTGGTCTTAGAGATCAACTATCATCCGCTCCAAGCTTTCCAAACGATGCTCATGCTCTGATAGAACTTTTTTTTTGCTCTCTCTGTTCGCCCGTAAGGTAGTCCAGCTTCGAACAAACATTTGACATGTGAGTTGCGAGTTCGTCACATATTAAGGAGAGTTCCGACATAATCGCCTGTTCTATACGAACTAAGGGGTCTGCCATATTGGGCATCGGCGATGGTGAGTCGGGCTTTATTTTCTTCTTCTGAGGAGATGATATTGGAGAAATAATCAACTGTTTCCTGCTCGAAGACATCACTGAAGAAGGCAGCTGTCACCAAATTCAGCATACGTAGGATCCAAATATAAAGAAAGGGATGTAGTGCCAGGAGCTCTAGCAAGACGCGTCCAAACCCACGAACGTCGTCACGTGACTCCAGTGACTTACTGTTTGAGGCTGTGGACAGATGTCTTTTATACAGATAACGAGGTCAAACAGGTGCCATTATTACAAGTAATGAGGGGAGGACAGAAGAGCTTCTTAAAGAAGTTGTTACAGGTCTATGAAAGCCAGAAATCTTGCTTGTTTGTGGGTGACCAAATACCTATTTTCCACCATGATTTACAATTAAATTCTTTAAAAAATAATACAATGCGATTTCTTGGATTTTTTTCTCATTTTGTCTATCATAGTTGAAGTGTACCTGATGATGAAAGACTTCTCTCATCTTTCTAAGTAGGAGAACTTGCACAGTCAGTGGCTGACCAGATACTTTTTTGCCCCACTGTATCTGCTTGCAGCATAACTGCATGTGGAGTTTTGTAGCTATCCGACATTTCTGTCTGGGTGCTTTATTTTTCTTTCAATGAGTGTATTTCTGGAAAAAAAAAACCTGCATGCGTGGAAAGACCTTTGTTCTGATCCGTTACTCAAAAAATGGACGACAGTTTTGTGGTCAGCACCGGACAGAATAAATTCTGTATAACAACACAAGATAAAAAAACTCAGTCCAGATCTCTGATCTCAATTAAAGATATTGACTGAATTATTTTATAAACCCTGAACTGTCATGTGAACTGTAAACAGACTGCACATTCCAAGTCTGGAAAGACTGCACTTTGAACTGGACAATGTAATTGTATTTTACAATGTAATTTAAAAATATATAATTTAAAATTGAAAACTGTAGAAGGAATGGCAGTTAGTTTATATACATTGTTGCCAAAATTCCATTACATCCTAATGGTGTAAAAATATCAAACTTTAATTTACATCTGCCAAAAAAAAAAAAACTATACTGTATATGAATTTTCTATATTTCCGCATAAATATGACCTAAAACATCATCAGATGTTCACACAAGTCCTAAAAATAAATGAAGAGAACCCAGTTAAACAAATGAGACAAAAATATTATACCTGGTCATTTATTTATTGTAGAAAATGATCCAATATTGAGTGGCAAAAGTATGTGAACCTCTAGGATTAGCAGTTAATTTGAAGGTGAAATTGGAGTCAGGTGTATTCAATCAATGGGATGACAATCAGGTGTGAGTGTGCACCATGATTAATTTAAAGAACAGGGATCTATCAAAGTCTGCTCTTCACAACACGTTTGTGGAGGTTTATTATGTTTGTGGAAGCACGAAGAAAGGAGATTTCTGAGGACCTCAGAAAAAGAGTTGCTGATGCACATCAGGCTGAATAGGGTTACAAAACCATCTCTAAAGTGTTTGGACTCCACCAATCTACAGTCAAACAGATTGTGTACAAATGGAGGAAATTCAACACCATTGTTACCTTCCCCAGTAGTGGTCGACCAACAAAGATCACTCCAAGAGCAAGGCGTGTAATAGTTGGCGAGGTCACAAAGGACTCAGGGTAACTTCTAAGCAACTGAACGCCTCTCTCACATTGGCTAATGTTAATGTTCATGAGTCCACCATCAGAAGAACACTGAACAACAATAATGTGCATGGCAGGGTTGCAAGGAGAAAGCCACTGCTCTCCAAAAAGAACATTGCTGCAGTTTGCTAAAGATCAAGTGGACAAGCCAAAAGGCTGTTGGAGGAATGTTTTGTGGATGAATGAGACCAAAATAGAACTTTATGTTTGGAGAAAAGAAAACACTGCATTCCAGCATAAGAACATTATCCCATGTGCAAAACATGGTGGAGGTAGTATCATGATTTGGGCCTGTTTTGCTGCATCTGGGACAGGACGGCTTGCTATCATTGATGGAACAATGAATTCTGAATTATATCAGAGAATTCTAAAGGATAACGTCAGTACATCTGTCCATTAACTGAATCTCAAGAGAAGGTGGATCATGCAGCAAGACAGCGACCCTAAGCACACAAGTCGTTCTACCAAAGAATGGTTAAAGAAGAATAAAGTTAATGGTTTGGAATGGCCAAGTCAAAGGTCCAACCTTATTCCAATCGAAATGTTGTGGAAGGACCTGAAGCGAGAAGTGTGAGGAATGTGAGGAAACCCACCAACATCCCAGAGTTGAAGCTGTTCTGTACAGAGGAATGTGCTAAAATTGTGTAGGACTGATCAACAGTTACCAGAAATGTTTAGTTGCAGTTATTGCTGCACAGGAGTGTCACACCAGATACTGAAATCAAAGTTTCACATACTTTTGCCACACACTAATATGTACTATTAGATCATTTCTCTCAATAAATACATGACCAAGTATAATATTTTTGTCTCATTTGTTTAACTCTTTATCTACATTTAGGATGTGTGAGAAAATCTGATGATGTTTTAGGTCATTTTAATGCAGAAATATAGAAAATTCTAAAATGTTCACGAAGTTTCAAGCACCACTGTATACCTGACTTTCAAAAGGACTTGTAAGGCAAGTGTCATTTTAGGTAATCTATTGTTCCTAGGTGTATCATGTAGATTTTGAATTATCAAGCACAATGTAATAAAGGTAAGTAGTCAGACTGCATTGAGTATGAGGTATGCCTACAGGAATTCTGGATGACTTGTGAATGTGTTATTGTAGTCATTTCAACTACGCATAAAAAGCTACATATTAGGCATGGGTGTTCTTTATTTGTGATGGTATTCATGTGATTTATAAAGAGTTCTTATCTTATACAATCCTGTCATATCCATATACATTGCCTCTGGTAGCATTAGTTAACAGACATGAAAAATATCTCATAGACATAGATTTTTCTGAATTGCCAGCCATTGTTTACCTAATTATTTTCTTTATACTCTTTTGGCCACTATGGAGAAAGTGTACACATTAAAGCAATGCTGAATAATTATCTGCATAAATATCAAAAGTAAAACACAAAGGTGTATATTCCATTTTAACTTCTGCAGGCAGTATTTGGAGAAGAATTATTGAAGAATTCACTGACTGTGAAGTTTTTGCTTATGAAAAGTATTAAAAATGTGAACAGTTTGCTTATGTTTGGATCCAGTAATGGTACAGTGCACATATACTGTTGAAGTCCAAGTGTTTTAAATAAATGTTTAAGCTAAAAGTTTTCCACTGCTAATGCAAATTATACTATGTTTATAATACAGAAATATTCAGATATAAAATGGGTGTGGTTTTGGTACTTTTTTATGGTTACCCATTTATAATCCAAACATAAGCCAGCTGCTCCAGTTCAAACGTCAGCATTGTGTCATATATGAAATGGCAAAACCATGGTAAATTGTGTGCAGCCAGTATGGTAAAACTGTGTCTTGCTATAAATTGTGTAAGCAGTTGCTTAAGCTCCTGGTGGCTCTTCCATACAGTAAGATCTTTCTAAGGCAAATATTTTTCCAAATTTACTGTATTTATATAGCAGCGATTGTACACTGTGTACACAAATGATTTATAAATAAGAAAATACAAACATGACATTTTTACGGTTCACCATAATAAAAAACTGGGCGAATCGTGAAAACAAAAGTAAAAAGGGTTTATAGCCCAATCACAGTTACCTCCAGATGGAATTGGTAAGCCAAAATACAACTAATAAAAAGAAACAAAAGCCAAAACAAACTGAGAGTGGCTGGGGATTGAACCGTGGGCTGTGGCTTGAGACCTCACTCACTTACTGCTAATCAATACTGAAGCCAAATGTAAGAAATGAAGGCTTAAAGGGCAAAACAAAGAGCTGTATGAGGACAGACTCAAAAACAGGGATGTAGAATAAATACCCAAACAAAAGGGGGGAAGAAAGGGAAGAATAACTTGCTGCACTAGACTTCGGATTAAGGAAATCAGAGAGTGCAGCAACGTGAGCATCAGGAAGAGCACAACAGTAGCACACTCTTCCGACATAGAGCGAGGCGAAATCATGGAACTGCCTAAGTAAAGGGGAAAACAAGACAGGATGATTTGAAGCTACCGGAGAAAAGCGAGGCAAATAACTGCCATGCAGCACTCCTCAAAAAATACACATGATCATTAATTCCCCAATCGTGGAGAGGAGGGGCAATGAATAGTCCAGAAGAAACACGCATATGCGGGGGAGAGCTTCGAGGGAGCCTAAAAGGAGCAGTAAACTTGCCACACCAGAATCTGACCCTGCCAGAATTAATCTAAGGTCCCTAGAACACCTGGAGCCTTGGGGCGCTACATGACGCCCCCTCTACGGGGGGGCTACCAGTGTCTCTTAAAAGGTGCAACAGAATAACCGAGCAAGCGTGCGGCCATGCGAGTTCCGAATACGGTGTGAGGATGCAACACCTGTCTGGGCTCAAAGGTGCACTTAAATAGCTCAGCCAACAGGGCTATTGCATCGCCAATTGTGTGCACAGTGCCAAACAAGTGCTGACGCATGTGCTATAGCCTCCTGATAGTACCCCCCAAAGGGACAGCATCCCAACGCCCCTAAGCATGACCATAAATTACCCTATCCTGTCTAGCAAGCTCAGGGTTGAGCATATGGCATCCGGGGAGGTGCCAGTATGCAGGACACACCTTGAAACAGGAGCTAAATGGAAGCCTGGAGCAAGACAAGTTCAGAACAGGACTCAGATTAATTGGCTTGTGCTCAGAACTAGCCATGAGCGGCTCAGGGGCGGAGCTCGGTTCAGGTGAAACAGGTGCAGAGCTTGGCGCTGGTGGCTCAGGGGCAGAGCTCGGCGTTGGTGACTCATGGGTGTAGCTTGGTGCTGGCAGCTCAGGGGCGGAGCTAGACCTGACAAGGCCAATGAGGGGATCCTCTAACCTGGGAGGGTTGGGAACTTTAATGAGGTGTAACTCTGGTCCAGGATAAACAGCCGGGACCAGGAGGCCCAGTTCAACCCTGGGTGGACGCTGACTCCATCTGTGAGGAGTAGGGACCTCCAAACTGGAGGTCCAGGAGCTAAGGCTTTCTCCAGATATTGGTCGCATCCTTCTGTTACAGTTCACCATAATAAAAACTGGGCGAACTGTGAAAACAAAAGTAAAAAGGGTTTAGGACCCAATCGCAGTGTTAGGGGCCGTGCCCTGCCCTCCGTTTTTCTTTTCTGTCCGCAGAGCTTGTGGGCATGGACTGCATCTCCCACAATGATCTGAGGAACTCAAGATGGCCGCGCCCACACCTGAGACTCATTTTGTTTTGATTATGGGCATTATTTAGTTGGACTGCTTTCGCTACTTGGTGCGGGAGCATTAGCTCAGTTTTGGTTCAGTTTGGGATGTACCTTTGTTCGCGATTTCTCCCGCTGGATTATCCCCTTTCTCTCCACGGTTTCGCCTGCTGGATTATTGTCTTTTTCTCTGCGGTTTCGCCCCACTGGATTATAACTCCTTTGGCCATGGTTCCGCCCAATGGACTATTTCCTCTCAGCGGTTTCATCTGCCTGGACTATCTCGGTCACGGTCCTCGCCCTTGTATGGCTGTGCGGCTGCGACCGCTGTTTTGTGAGTAATATATTTGTTCTGTGTTGTGCACTGTGGGTTTATTCGCTCCTGTAACTGGCTGTTAGCTTAGCCTAGCATGCTATTGCTACTGCTATTGCTATTGTTTTTGCTGTTGCTGCTGCTAATGCTATTGCTATTGCTATTGCTATCTCTGTAACCGCTGTCTCGTCGGCTCGTCCCTTAGTTCACTTTAGCGTTTATTGTTTTGCTGGTGCATTATTTCGGCTCTCATGCCGCTTTATTTTCTTCCACCTTTACAGCTTGTCTGTGATGGATGTCGCTTTAGCCATTAGCTTGCCTATAGCCAGCTATAGCTTTCTGTAGCTTACTATAGCCGGCTATAGCTTTCTTTGGCTTCCCTTAGCTGGCATTAGCTTTCAGTAGCCTCCTTAGCCAGCATAGCCTCCATTTCCCTAATTTCTTTTGCCTTTTTGGTTTGCTGGTTCTTCCCTTGATTGTTATTTATCATTATTGGTTTTCCCCGTATTGCTTGTCACTTATTGTTATTATTATCATTATTGTAATTATTATTGTTATTATTACTATTGTTTGCTGATTACAGTTGTGGTTACTGATTGTTATTATTATTATTATTATTATTATTATTATTATGATTACTATCATTATCTCTATCTCACTAGTATTAGTATTTTGACCCTTATTCCTTGAGTTTTCTCTATCACATCGGTTACTCTTGCCTTAGTTTGGAACTATTGTAAATAAAACTGTTGGACTGGAACCTCGCATCATCGCCTGCACCCTCCTCCCGTCACTAGCAACCCACTCACCTTAACACGCAGTTAGCTCCAGATGGAATTGGTAAACCAAAATATAACTAATAAAAAGAAACAAAAGCCCAAACAAACTGAGATTCGCTGGGACTTGAACCCTGGGCTGTGGCTTAAGAGCTCACTCACTTAACACCGATCACCACTCAGTCACTGAAGCCAAATATTAGAAATGAACGCTAAAAGGGCAAAACGAAAAGCCATATGAGGATGGACTCAAAAACAGCGACATAGAAGAAATACCCAGACAAAAGGGGAAAAAGGCTAAGAATAACTTGCTGCGGTAGACTTTGCTGCGGTAGGTCAATGGGACATGCGTCTCAGAGGAGAGAGAGAGAGTTCAGCAACGTGAGTGTCAGGAAGAACACAACAGAAGAAAGTTCTTCCGACATAAAGCGAGGCAAAATCACAGGACTGCCTAAACTAAAGGGGAAAACAAGGCAGCGTGATTTGGACACTACTAGAGAGAACCGAGGCGGATAAGTGCCACACAGCACTCCTCAAAAACACCCTTTTTGGTTTAAAAGAAAAGTGTTATATTTGGAGAAAGGAAAACACTGCATTACAGCATAAGAACCTTATCCCATCTGTGAAACATGGTGGTGGTAGTATCATTGTTTTGGCCTGTTTTGCTGCATCTGGGACGGGATGGCTTGCCATCATTGATGGAACAGCAACTTCTGAATTATATCAAAAAATTGTAAAGGAAAATGTCAGGACATCTGTCCAAGAACTGAATCTCATGAAAAGGTGGGTCATGCAGAAAGACAATGACCCTAAGCACACAGGTCATTTTACAAAAGAATGGTTAAAGAAGAATTAAGTTAATGTTTTGGAATGGCCAAGTCAAAGTCCTGACCTTAATCCAATCGAAATGTTCTGGAAGGACCTGAAGTGACCAGTTAATATGAGGAAACCCACCAACATCCCAGGCTTGAAGCTGTTCTGTACAGAGTAATGGGCTAAAATTCCTTCAAGCCGGTGTGTAGGACTGATCAACAGTTACAGGAAATGTTTAGTTGCAGTTATTGTTGGGGGATACTGAAATCAAACGTTCAGATACTTTTGCCACTCACTAGTATGTAATATTGGATCATTTCCCTCAATAAATAAATGACCAAGTATAATATTTTTGTCTCATTTATCTACTGTTAGGACTTATGATGATGAAAATATGATGAGGTTTTAGGTCATATTTATACAGAAATATAAAAAATCTTAAAGGGTCCACAACCTTTCAAGTACAACTGTACTTATTTCAGTCCTAACATTTTCTGATTTGGCTTGTTTTGCATTGTCTTGTTGATAAATGCATGAGTGTCTCTGGAAAATATGCCAGCTTGAAGGAATTAATGTTGTTCTAACATCTCAGTGTACTTTTCTGCATTTATGTTGGCATCAAATAAGTGTAAATGACCATTGCCAAGGGCACTGACCCAACCCCATACCATGACAGAGCCTGGCTTTTGGACTTGTTGTTAATAACAGTCTGGAACAGTCCATTTTATCTTTGGTCTGGAGCACACAGCCTGCATTTCTTACAAAAAAATCTGGAATACTGAGTGGTCTGACTACAATACATGTTTCCAATGTTGATGGTCCATCCCAGATTACTCTGAGTCCAGAGAAGTTGATGCTACTTCTGGACATTGTTAACATAAGGCTTCTTTTTTGCACAGTAGTTCTAAGTTAGGGTTGATCTAAGTGGCATTTGTTAATGTTACTCTGTATTGTAGCGCTTGATAAAGGTTTGATAATCCCTTTCCCATGTGGTTCAATCAGCTATAGATGAATGACGGTTCTTGATGCATTGCCATCTGATTGATTGGAGATCATGCTTTGCACACTTGCCCTTTGCGCACTGAAATTATACCAGATGCCTTGAATTGTTTAATGGTGTTATGCACTGTAGAAGGAGAAATATAGAAATCTCTTCCAATATTTATTTGATGAACATTGTTTTTAAACACTTGAATAATTTTCTCACACATTTATTGATAAACTGGAGATCCTCTGCCCATCTTTACTCCTCAGAGACTGGATGCTGTTTTTTAATAGGTATTTGATTACAGACACTTATTTACATAACCTGTTTGAAATCACATCATTATTTTTTTACATCACTAGCCTTAAATTACCCCCATCCTAACTTTTTTTGGAATGTGTTGCAGGCCTGAAATGCAGGAATGAATGTTTATTAACACATTAAATGAAGTTGACCAGACAAAATATGAAATATCTCAGGAATACAGAAATTAAAAATTTGCATTTCCCATATCGTCTCAACTTTTTCTGATTTGGGGTTGTATGTGCCCTGCAATGTATATCAAGCCTGTGCTGCCGGTTAGGCCCCAGCCTAAGTATGAACTGAATTAAATGGGTAAAGTGAGTGAGTGAGTTGGGTGTTTTATCGGAGCTATTGTAATGTTCTCTGAAAACTGGTTTCATACAAGTCCAGTGTAGATGCTAAATGCTGCTTCTCCATGCTTGTATGGCTTAGGCAGGACTAAGTGTTCCTGATGTTTCATATTGTAATAGCATATAACAAATACACTGATAACATTGTGCTGACAAGGCTCTGTTCAACTGAGGCATGGACTTACAAGATCTCTAGAGGTGTCTCATGGTACCTGTCACCAAGACATTAAAAGCAGATCCCTTAAGTCCTGTACATTTGATAGTTTGGTCCTCCGTAGATACTTTGTCCAACACAGCCCACAGATGTTTGATTGGATTCAGATGTGGTGATTTGTAGGCCATGTCAACAGCTACTACACTTTGTCATGTTCCTCAGACCATGACCAAGTTTTACAGTGAGGCAGGGCGCATTATCCCGCTGAAAGAGGCTACTATTCCCATGGATGTGTACACTTGGACTACAACAATGTTTAGGTAGGTGGTACTGGTCTACTATTGTTGAATGTTAAGATAATAAATTGCTAATTTGTTGTAATTTGTTTGATATGACTGTTAGAGATCTGTAACTGTGACTGATACATGAGATCAGAATCTATTAGTATGCCAAGTTTACAAACTAGCTGTGTTTGATCTCAGTTGTTGTTGTTTTTTTGTTTAACTATATAAAAAAAATTTTTTATATAGTTTTGTGATTTGCTCAAGGCACTTACAGAATGTGTCACGTCTATCAGTTGAATAATAATTTTTTATATTAGTTGCATCCCATTTCAGGGGCTGCATCTTTTGGAAGCTGCATTTGAAGACCACTTGCTTCATAGTGGCGCGACTATGCTGTCCCATTTCGAAGGCACCTTCATATGTGGCAGAGAAATGCACATTTTGTTTTCATGGTAGCGAATTATCCAGTGGGTGGATCCTTCACCAGCCAACATTTCCCAAGGCTCATTGCGTGCTGTGATGCAAACTGGAAATCTGCCATAGGACAGACTGTCTCATTTTGATTCAGACTTTATCGCAGTTTGCACAGCTTTTGAAGAACACAACTTCGTAGACATGATCCTTCGAAGCTATTATTGTATATGTAGTTGTGGTAAGATACACACATAGTAAGCCACTCAATCTCTTCTATAAGATTTCTAGAAAAAAATATCCCAAAAACTGAATTTGGAGTGACAGATACCTTCTTAGATATTTTTTTTCTATGTTCCTGCTCTGTAGGTATTACCTGAACCAGTTTACGACTAGACAGCAACCTACTTTTTTTTGCTTATTGCAATTCTAGCAAGAAAAAACTCCCTAAATGAGATGAAAAAAGAAGGGGATCAAAACTCAAAAAGGTACCCAACCGCCTCTTTATATGTAAAAAATAATAAGTTACTTATGTTAAAATGTAAATTAATAGATTAAATACACAAAAGCTAAAGACAGTAATTAAAATAGAGAATATTATTAACAAATTGTTATGGGTCAACCAGCAAACAGGATACTGGTCGAGGAAAACTTGAGGAGGAGGACCCAAGTGCAGGAGGATAATAAATATGCATATTATATATATATATATATATATATATATATATATATATATATATATATATATATATATATATAGAACGAGATGAGAGAGAGAAGCCGAAGGATCCGACGAGGGCGCATGTGCACAACGCGGATCTATGCAAACGGAAACCCGGAACTCCGAGGCGGCTTCCACGCGCTGCAATAAGTGCACACGTTTGGAACCTGAGCGATGAATGGGGAATAACAGGCTTCCTGATAGGGAGGGAGAGTGCAGCTGCGGTCTGGCTAGGAAATACTGAGAGAACAAACCGCCGAACAGCCACAGCGAGCGGTGGCGGAGGAACACAGCAAAAATGGAGGAATGAGAGGTCAGTAGCGGTTAGCTTTCCCTTCCTATCTACTGCCCTGGCAAATTCATCTCGAGCCTCCAGACTCTACTCGGCTGATCCTCTTTTAGGACCAGTCGTACCTTTAAGCCCTATCAAAAAATCCGGCACTGAAATCTCTTTATTCAAGCGAGAGAAGTCGCATATAGGAGCCAATAATGTAATCGACCAGATATTGAGTGCTACCTTGCACGCGGTGGGAGTCGAGAAGCCGGCATACGGTGTACACAGGGGACCCCTGAACGACGCGTGGGGCAGGCGGTCGGCTGGGAGGGGCGAGGGTCTGATGTAGAACGGGCCAGAGCTGAGACACGTGAAACGTGGGGTGAACTCTCATGGCCGGAGGCAGATCGAGCCGGGTTGATCCTCCGGAAACTTTGAAGTGACCCACGAACTTAAGGCCCAATTTACTTGTAGTCCCCTTGAGGGAAAGGTGCTGGGTGGACAGCCACACCCGCTGACCCGGACAAAGCGACGGAGCCGGCCGGCGTTTGCGATCCGCCGTACGCCGCATACCCTCCACCGTCCGATGCAGAAGAGCCCGCACGTTAGCCCAGACCCTCTTACAGCGACTGACGAAGCACGTGGCTGAAGCAACCCCGGCCTCCCTCTCTTGATCCGGAAAGAGGGGAGATGCCTCTTGATCTCCATGAACGCGTGTTCCGCCGCTTCCGTCCAGCGGAAGGGACCGGCCTCCTTGCGAGTAAGGGCGGTGAACAGCACGGCGATGGTGCCGAAGTCCCTGACGAAGCGGCGGAAAAAGTTGGCGAAGCCCAAGAATCGTTGCACTTGATGCACTGAGGAGGGGCGAGGCCAGTCAGCCACCACCCGCATCTTGGCCTGGTCTATGCTCAAGACCCCACGGGAGACCACGAATCCCAAAAAGGAGACAGAGGAAGCATGGAACACCGACTTCTCCAGCTTCACGAACAGGCGGTTAGTGAGGAGAAGCTGGAAGACCCGACGGATGTGTCTGACGTGTTCCTCCATGGTCTTGCTAAAGACCAGGATGTCGTCAAGGTAGACGTAGATGTAGACGTAACGATCTAGGGCCTCCCGCAAGACGTCGTTAATGAGCCATTGGAAGACGGCTGGGGCATTCATTAGTCCGAAGAGCATGAGTAGATATTCATAATGCACCGTAGGTGTGAGGAAGGCCGTCTTCCACTCATCCCCTTGCCGAATGCGGACGAGGTTGTAGGCGCTCCGGAGGTCCAGCTTGGTAAAGAAGCTGGCCCCCTGGAGCGCCTCAAACGCCGAGTTCATAAGAGGCATGGGGTAACGGTCCTTGACCGTGATGGCATTAAGACCCCGGTAGTCCACGCAGGGGTGAAGGGACCCGTCCTTCTTTGCTACAAAAAAGAAACCCACCCTGGCAGGCGAAGAGGACGGTAGAATGAAGCCCAGCCGCAGGGCCTCCGCTATTTAAGACCGCATGGCCTCCTGTTCGGTGCGGTTGAGGGGAAAAAAGTCTCCCTCAAGGCGGGAAAGTGCCGGGCAGGAGGTTGATAGCGCAGTCATACTCGTGATGCGGGGGATAGGAGCTGGGCCTCCCCTTTGCTGAACACCCTGTCCAGGTCCCGGTACTGGGCAGGAACGGAGGAGGTGTCCAATGCGGGCAGTTGCACAGGAGGAGCCGGCAGGGGAATGAGGCAGGCTTCTTTGCACCGGGGGGACCATGAAAAGACAGACCCTGACTGCCAATAGATGAATGTTGTGGACCCACAGCCAAGGGAGTCCCAACACCAGCTGGTGGTGAGGAGTCTGGGTGACAAGGAGCACCAGCCGTTCTGCATAGTCACCAATGACCACTTTAAGGGGCAGGGTCTGGTGCGTGACGGGTCCGCAACCCAAAGACCGGCCATCCAGGGCCCTGAACAATCGGGGCTGCTGGAGCACTTCCAGCTGCAGATCCAGCTGTTGAGCAAGGCGAACATCAATAAAATTGCTGGCGCCGCCTGAGTCAATGAGAGCCTGAACCGGATCTAAAGATGCCCCTCCCTGACCGATGCTGGCCCGAAGAGAAAGGCCAGACTGAGGAGGCGATGGCACATCTAGGACCGGCCCCCCGCCCAGTCCCGGCCCTTACGTTTCCCGGCCTGCACGGCGATGTGGCCCTGGAACCCGAAGAAGAAGCCAGACCGGCCCTAGCCAGGTCCATGGGCTTTTCAGCATCCTCGCCGGCCGAAGGGTAAATGACCTGAGCCCGAGCGGGCCAGACCAGGTACCTAGAGCCACGGACAGCAGCCTTCTCCCGCGCCCTCTGACGTCGGCAAGTGTCCAGAGAAGTGGTCATAGTGTATAGGTCATTAAGGGTTGCGGGGGGGTGTGTTGCCAACTCGTCCTTGAGACCTTCACTGAGGCCCTTCTGGAAGGTGGCCGGCTCGTTCCAGCCGCTGTCTGCGGCCAGAGTCTGAAAGTCGATGGCATACTCTGCCGCCCAGCGTGAACCCTGAACGAGCTCGGAGAGACGAGCCGTGGCATCCCGCCTATCCAGAGGATGAAAGGTGTCCTTAATCGCCTGGGTGAAGGCGGATTCAGAGTTGCAAACCGCAGACCCAGACTCCCACTGGCCCGCAGCCCAGGCCAGGGCACGATCCGAGAGCAGGGAAATAATGTAAGCCACCCGAGAGCATTGTGTGGGGAAGCAAGAGGGCTGCAGTTCAAACGTAAGTGAACATTGCAGCAAAAACCCCTAACAGCACTCCGCCTCCCCCGCAAACCTCTCAGGAGCAGCGATGGGGGAATCTCCTGCCAATGTGGCCCTGGGGGCCGGAGCGGGAGGAGTCGGAGTCGGTGGCGACTGGGGTGGGGGTGCACTGGAAAGCTTGGAATTAGAAGTTAAGCTAAAGACAGTAGTAAAAGACCAACTAGCAAAGATTTTCTTCACGTTCAACCACGTTCATATATCCTAGTCTTCCAAGTCTATTGAAGCGGGTTGTGTAACGTGCACGTCAGGCTTAGCATTTACCTGTGCCCAGGGTAGAGATTTGAGTGTGCGTGAACGCAATCTTCGAGGACCGTGAAACCCCCGCGGCTAAAGCTGGGAAGAATGCCAAAGGCGGGGCCTGTAAAACATCTGTGGTTACACGACGGCATATCTGCAATAACCAAGAAGACAAGAGCCTACAACATCGATAGGCCCTCCGAATGGCTGTGTTCGTCTCAAGATAAACTGCTTCCGTTCCACGTTCGTGCCATCCTGTCAACAAGTGAGGCCTGGTTGTCGTGTCCACTCCATTTTGCACGAGCTTCTGCCAGTCAAGTACTGCTTTGTGAACTTGATTTTGGGTCCCCGATTCTCGAACCTTGCGTTTAATATTAAACCACGTTTCAACCTAGACCTACCTACGTCTGTGTAGTTTCCACAGAACTATTCACGTTCCACTGCAATCTGTCTTACTAGTAACTCACTACTATGTAATAAAGTAGTTTATAACATTGCACCGGGGTATTTACTTCACAATTAATAGGTTGCACCTAGATACTAATATGCTAGTGATAGTAAAACTGTGATATACATTATTGTGATATACATCGCCATTATTCTTGATAGTAACTCTGTGATGTGTCAATACTTCAGATTGTCAGTTGGAATTTAACTTGTCAGTAGTTAATAAACTGGTTATACCCTTTTGAATTTACCGTTTTGTGTGGGAGAGAGTTCTTTTACTCAACCGAAGGTCAAGAAAATAACTTTGAATTCACTATTCAGATCCAGACTGAAGTTGCCCATATCGACCTGATAAATTTTGCTTTTCTCTTTCTCTTTCTCTTTCAACTGGTCTACTGATCTACCAGTCCCCAAACGATCCGGTGGTGCCCTGTTTGTTCAGTAAAATTAATCAATTTAAAGGTGTAGTCATATTCCGCTACAAGCTCGAAAACTGATTGAGTTACGGTCATTAACCTGCCAGAAGCCCCAGTGCCCAGTCAGGGTCTTCAGGAGCCACATGGGCATCACATGTCACCTCAGATTGCACCCGGGACCAAGCCTGCCGGATTTTCGTGCCCATAGATTGAAGAATGACTGAGTTACAGTCATTGGCCCGCCAGGGGCCCAGTGCCCAGCTTCTGTCTTAAGGGGCCCCATTGGCATCACATGTCAGCTCAGATTGTACCCAGGACCAAGCCTGCTGAAATACGTGGCCGTAGGTCAAAAACTGACTGAGTTACGGTCATTGGCACACCAGGGGCTCCATTGCCCAGACGGGGTAATCAGGGACCACAGTGGCATGACAAGTCACCTCTGATTGCACCCGGGATTAAGCCTACTGAATTTCGTTGCCGTATGTCGAAAAGTGACTGAGTTATGATTCGTAAACTTTGGAACCATTCATTTCCTAAGGGAAAATTTGGCACTTTGCAAGGCCCCTGTGGGGTGCCCCAAAGTCCAACCGGAAAGCACTTTACAAACACACCATTCGCGACCAGAACGGACACAATGGCACTGGAATGGGGTCGATATCTCAAAAGCTGCGGCAGTTGAAAGCCTGACAAAAATGTGGAATAAGAAGAAGAAGAAGAATAGGAAAAACTAGAGAGGTGCATTTCCTGATGAAAATGCAAGTGTGATTGCCAGTCTGCAATGGGCAACCGTGAGCCTACCTAAGGGGCCCTATGGGCATGACATGTCTCCTCAGGGTGCATCCGGGACGAAGACTACCATATGTCATAGCCCTAGGTCAACTGACTGAGTTACGGTCATTGACCCATAAGGCACCCCAGTGTCCAGCCTGCATCACATGTCACCTCAGGGTGCATCCGGGACCAAGCCCGCCAAATTTTGTGGCCGTATGTCAAAAACTGACTAAATCACAGCCAGTGACCCGCCAAGGGCCCCAGTTTCGGATAACAATAGTGTGATTTCCTCGATATGTGTTCTTGCATGTTCTGAATGTCATCTCATCTCACCTTTTCCGCTTATCGATTTCAGGGTCTCAATGGCAGCAGGGCAAGCAAAGCCCAGACATCTGGGTGGATAACTTTCAAAATACTACTGTTGTTGTGTTACGGAATAAAGTTATATGATATTTAGGCGATAATGTAGTTATTTAACTATGCGGTCAGTTTATCAAGATAGCGCCTTGTGGTGAGAATATTAAAAATATAGTGATCCTGAGTATCAAGAACTATAGCAACTATACTAACTAGTGGGGTAGAATACTAAGAGAATGGAATAAGTGCATTTATAACCTTTATCCTACTTTTTATGTAACCACTGAAACTGGGCACTTGCTCAAAGAGGAGTAGGGCAGTTTTATCGTATGTTTTCGAGACCTATAAATTTGTTCTTAGGGAAAGACATAAACAGAAACTCAGACGACAGGCATGCAGGGGGAGGCAATCTGGCCTATTGCCTCTTCTCATGCATCGCTTTTTGATAAAGAATGAAAGGACGGATCTGAGCTGTGCTGGTTAATAAAGGCACATTATTCTAGCACCAGTTGTTGTGTTCTGTGTTGCTCCCCATTTGCTTTCATGTCTCTCGGACCCTATAGTTGAAAATTTCATGAGACATGCCTACATAAAAATTTGCTTCGACGTTTTAGGAGATTTGACGTACCGTTATTATCTTATTTGGTTCTGGGTTGTTCTCCGACCTTGGCAATTGTATTGCAAACGTTTTGTCACCAATTGAGGAGACATCATCAGTGCGGTTGTAGGTGCTGTTTCTTCTGAACACTTGCGTATATATAGACCATTGGCATCGTCGGGTGTTTTGATACAACATTTGCGTCATGGAAGCAGCTGATTGTTTAGCTGATCAAAATATAGTGCACCGTGGTGTGAAGGGGCCGACTGTGATTAGTTGAAAATGATGTTTTGCGTTGTGGTCTGAACTGGGCGATTGTGATTGGTTGAGGAGAATGTTCGGCATTGTGGTCTGAATTGGGCGATTGTGATTGGTTGAAGGGAATGCCCTGTGTTGTGGTCTGAATTGGGCGATTGTGATTGGTTGAGAGGAATGTTCTGCGTTGTGGTCTGAATTGGGCGATTGTGATTGGTTGAAGGGAATGTTCTGTGTTGTGGTCTGAATTGGGCGATTGTGATTGGTTGAAGGGAATGTTCTGTGTTGTGGTCTGAATTGGGCGATTGTGATTCGTTAATCACGACCGGCCTCCTTAATGTGGCCGGTCGTCCGCTGAGCCTAACAGGTCAAAGCCAATGAAGAGATAACCACCTATGAGAACGCACAGAGCGAATAAGTAGCGAGTCAGATGGTGCGACGAGGCACGCCCCACCACGCCTCTATAAATAGCTCTAGGGCTGAATAGTAAACGCGATGCACCTGTGAGGGACATGGTGACAGGTAACTAGTTAGAGATCGTGTGTAGGGCCTTGGGGAGTTTGGCTCCGGCGTTTACTAGTGCAATGCTGCCCTCTATTGTCCGACTGGCCTCTACTGCGACCTCTAACAGAAAGGTCAGCAATAACATTTTGTTTGAATAAACATCAAAAACCATGCTTGTATGTATACATGCCAACATCTTCAGTTGCATTCTCAAGTGGAATTCTCCACAATACCCAGTATGGAATTATATAAGGAATTGTAACAATATCTTTCTGAAATAAGGCTCTAATTTTCTGGTTATTCTGCTGCTGCTCAGTAGAAAAGCAGTCCATACGACCATTTACACTAGTCTGAACTTTGCATTCTTCTATTGAGAAAAACAACAGTCACGGACATCATTCACTCATTGCTAGAGGTGGGCGGATCGATCCAAATATCGATAATATCGATACCAACTCTGGTATTGATATTCAGCAATACTCATGCAAAAAGATCGATACTGAAGCTTTTTTCTCTCCCGCACACACTGACTGCTGCTGCGCGGATTCACCAAGTCTGCTCTCTGTCTGTAAGAGCAGCTGCACTGGGTCACACAGCACGGAGCAGCGCACCCTCTCCCCTCTTTCTCCTCTTTTGTTGTTGCACCGTCACGTGGCTCACCGGCGCCAGCCAATCAGCCATGCAGGTAGGCTCAGCCTGGCCCGCCCACTCAGCGCTCTCCTCCATTACTTATTGTTTTTATTTTGTTTAAAGCCAGAAGTGCACTGAAGGGAAGAAATTCCTTATTCTTAGAATTATTTTTCTTGTATTGTTCGACTTGAAAAACAGAATAAGTTTGAAACTGTTTACAGTATTTGTTGTGGTATGTTAATTTTGTTGTATTGTGGTTTGTCAGTCCTCTACCTCAGGTGATTTTGTTTTCAGTTGTGTTGAGTGATATTTTTTACACTCTGTTTATTTAAGTAAAAACAGAACTGCACTGAAAGGAAGAAAATTCCTTATTTGTTATTGTTTTTCCTAAGAACAATTCTATATGAAAAAAGAAACAAGTTAGTTCCTAGAATTAAAAAAGTCACAGCAGGGGGAAGGCTTTCTCATACATGGCCCCCCAACTATGGAATAAACTTCCCACTTTCGTTCGAGATTCAGACACTCTCCAAAGTTTTAAGTCTAGGCTAAAGACACACTTATTTACGCAGGCTTTTGACTAGATTTAGACCAGGATGCATGGCTTGGGTCGCTGGGGCCGGAGTCTGGAGTCATGTCTGGCCTGCCTGCCTTGTCCGCTAGCCGGGAGTGTCGAGTGGGTGGTCTGGCTGAACTGGGCTTCGGTCCTCGTGATCTTGACTCATGCATCCTTGCCTTAGAATAAGGGCAGAGCTGGGGGTTCATGGTCAAAGAGTCTTATGGTGATCAGAGACGTTGGGTTGCTGTCTTCTGCCGCTCGTGGGGTTGCCAATGTCTCATGTGATCCCTCTTGGCTGCGTTTCCTACCAGTTCTCCTCTTTCTAGCTTTCTAGTAGTTGCTAAGCTAATACTTGCCGAGGTCCATGCTACACTTGGCATCAGTGATTGAACATGGCATCGTGATTGTAATAAAAACACTGTGCCTTAATCAATAACTAATGAAATTTTTCTGTTTTCTCTCCGAGTTGTGTTCGGCAGTTCCGGCCCCACACATGATGTTTCATCTGGATGGAGGCTCCACTCAAGTGCTTCCATCATCAAGCTCCAGCCCATCATACCAGGGCCACTTAATGCGATGTGCATAATTCACATTTTATTCGGAACCATGACGCAGACTGTAGTTTCGCTTCTTGATTTATCTCTACCCGGGCCATTTTAATGTCGATGTGAATACTTCACATTTTATTCGAACTTTGATTCCATGACTTTAGTTCGCTCTTAGATTTATCATCTACGCCGCCCAATGCGGTTGGGTCCCTTTGAAGTCTGGTCCATCCAGGTTTCTTCCTAGAAACTAGAGTTTTTCCTTGCCACTGTCGCCCTAGGCTTGCTCAATTTGGGATTGGACGTAGTTATTAGGAGATAATCTAAACTTGTAAAGTTGCTTTGAGACAATGCTCCATTGTAAAAAGCGCTATATAAATAAATCTGACTTGACTTGACAAAGAAAGAAAGAACTAGAAAAGATGTCTAGTGAGGGGAGAATTTTTATTTCACTTTTGTATTGTGGTTTCTCTTTTTCTACCTCAAAAAAGATTATTTTCCTAATGTTAATGTTACGGTTCGCCATATTTAAAGGAAATGACGAACCGTATTAAACAAAATATAAACGGGTAGGGACCCAAGTGCAGTTAGCTCCAGATGGTAGTTATAACCAAAATTATAAAACAAAATAAATAAGCAAAACTAATATACTAAAAGGAAAGAAAAATAAATAAATAAAGTCACCTCAGTGGCTGGGGATTCAACCCTAGTCAACTGCTAGTGGCTAGTGGCCTAACCGATTGCACCACCAGGTCACTGAGGTTAAACCAAAGAAATATCCAACAAGAATGAGTCCCTGTGTGTGTGTGAGGGGAAGCCCACACATGCACCCACAGAGAAGCTCTGACCCACGCTGGAGGAGAGCAAAGGGAGGGGGGCACTGACGTCATCCAGCACAAGTGAGCAGGAAAAAAGGAGTGGGGGCAGAGCTGGAACTCCGGACTTTCTGAATGAACAAAAAGTAGACACTACGGGGCGCGCGTGGGAAAGAAACGCATGTCCCATTTATCACCCAAATAGGGAAGCGAAGCAAATGTTAATGCTATCGCTAGCGGGCCAGGAGAAAGAATGCGATCGCGTTAACCGATCGCTGGGAGCGAGGAACGCGGAAGTGACCGATGAAGACTGCCGGCAGCAGACAGAGACAGAATCGAAAGCGTACCGGGAGAAGGAAATCTCAACCCTACACTAGTACTAATCCCTGTCTTCCCAGGAGCGGGACTTAAATACCTGGGCTGACAGGTGCTGCATATCAGTGCACATACGCGATCGCATTAACTGTCAGAGTCACTAGATGGTAACCCAGCCGACGCTGCCCCCTAGCGTCGGTTAGTGGGTGTGACCTCTAACAGATAAGGCAAACTTTGTTTTGTTACTTTTCCATTGTTTCTAAACAAAAATGCTGATTGTGATAATAAAGTATTTTGTAATCACGTACAATGCTTGGCGAAATTCTATCCTAGGTGTTACGAGTCGGCATCTAAACCGATGGCGAATCGTGAAAGCAAAAGAAAAGGATTTCAGGACCCAATCGCAGTTAGCTCCAGATGGTAGTAATGAACTGAAATGAATAAAATAAATGAAACAATAATTAATTAAACGCAGATAATCAACTGACAAAGAAAAAAGTGAGACTTTGTGTGTGTCAGCGAAGCTGCCGAATCTGCGGGCAGACGCGCACACACAAAGCTCACGGCCACGCCTGCACGAGCAGAGAAAGGCGCGAAGCGCAACAGCGTTTTATACACACTGACGTGCTTTAACCAATGAGGAAGCCACCCTTTTTAATATGCGCAAATGTGATTAAACTGAGAAATACTCCTTATAAGAAGGAGGGAAAACAGCGCTAGAAGAGCGGCTGTGTTAACACGCTCTAGTGTGGTTTAACTGAGAAATACTCCTTATAAGAAGGAAGGGAAGGAGCGCTAGAAGCTGTGTGTGAACACGCTCTAGTGTGAATAAACTGAGAAATACTCCTTATAAGAAGGAGGGGAAACGGCGCCAGATGCGTGGCTGTGTTTACACGCTCTAGGGAGATTCAACTGAGAATAACCCCTTTTAAACTGGGGAGGAAACAGCGCTAGAGGAGCACGTACGTTTACACACACACACGTGATTTAGTGAAGAAATCTCTGCGTTAAACTAGGCAGAGAGCAGCGCTCGAAGCGTTCAAGCGCGTAGAAGGTAACAAACGATAGACAAAAAGGAAATGACAAAAAAATGATGTGGAAAAGGAAACTCAATAAGGCACCTGATAGCACGGGGGGAGAGCTGACACTGGAAGCGGAAAGCGCTCAGCGTGATGAGCAGAGTTCGGCGAGTGAGCTCTCTCTAGGAATGGCTCTCTACTAAAATTCAGGAGCTGCATGGAACGCAGCCTGAGCGTGAGAGCAGTGTCGCGCTGTGCAGACTTCAGAGACTATATTTAATCTGTGAAGCGGCTCGATGCGATTCACGGTACTGTGTACGTGACACAGCATGAATCGGACACCTTAACACGGTCGAGAGCGGGGAACAATCCTGCCGCTAGGATCTTGGGCTGAAAAGCACAGAGGGAGACGGTTCGGGTGAGGGACATGCGGGGGCTGGCGGCGCCGGAGCGAGCGAGCCACTTAAAGCCACAGCGAAGCCACAAATGGGCAGTAGGAGCGAAAACCCAGCCGGATCTGACCCTACACTAACACTACGCCCTGGATTACCTCCGAATCTCCAGATTCGTACACCGGCTGAGCCCCTAAAGCGGGCTCAGTCTACCAAACACCGACCGAGACCGAAGCAACAGTGAATGAGACCCCCAAAAGTCTCTTTAACAGAAACCGTAGCGTCCCTAAACACAACAAAAACTTGGCATAGATGCCACAGGATTCAGCGAAATAGTAAGTAGTGAAGGCGATGGTGCGACGCCTGTCAGTGCTACAGCAAGCTCTTAAATAGAGCCACTGACAGGTGTGTGCAATCGTGCCGTAATCAAGTAACACAGGCACGATCGCATGGTCTGAGGATCCCGAGCCAAAGCTGAACCAATATTGGCCTCTACTGTCAGCTTGGCGGAATCCCCAGACTGCTGGGAAGGTACTAAACCGCAATGGGGCTCAACCGTGGCCACTAGCGGCCACTGTGCACCCCCTGACACTTGGTCTTTTGGATCCTTTGGATGTATGAAGCTTAAACATTAAAAAGTATCGGTATCGTTATCGATTTCAGCGATATTGGCCCTGCATTTACTTGGTATCAGATCGATACCAAAATTCCCGGTATCGCCCACCTCTACTCGTCGCATATTTATCAGATTGAAAACAATGCCTGTAGTGTCCAGGAGCATTTCCGTTGTGAGAAGTAAATGTAACATTGTTCTAAATGTTTTTCATTTTGGTTAACGCTGTTGTGTTCCGCTTAAATGTATTTGTGTTCTTGACTTTTGTTTGCCTCCTAAATGTTGTTGTGCTTCACCAAATGCAGCATTTTTGGAAATGTTGTGTTCTACCTTCATGTTGTTGCGTTTTTCCTTAATGTATTTGTGTTCTGACTTAATGCTGTTGCGTTTTTTACTTTTGTTTGCTTTGTAAATGCGGTTGTGATGTGACTCTAGGGGCCACCATACAACAGGCCTGTCTCGACAGCATTTGTCTAATCAAGAGAGCATTTGAAAACACAAAGCACATGCTGAATGTGCATTCAATAATGAGAGACATGTTCACTTTGGCTCCATGCATAGTTCACTCACTTTCCATACCTGCTTATTCCAATTCAGGATTACAAGGGTTGGGTCTAGCAGACAGCATATGGCTCAAGGCAAGAACAAACCCTGTCTGCCAGTCAGTCACAGAGCACACACACACACACACACACACATTTGTATGTCTATATTGTTAAGGCCTTTTCACAAACTATCATTCATTTCACTGAATTATTGTAGCTAACTAATGCTACACCTCCAACTAACCCTAACCTCAGTAAGTTAAAGCAAGACTCTTTTCAATTAGATGTTGCAGTTTCTGTAAAGAAGGCATTAATGTAGCAAATCAAAATGGTCAGATTTTCCTGTCTTTGTGAGAACATTTGGTCTACACAAGTATAGGCAGACTCTCACTCACACTGGAATTTGGGAGGAAACCCATGTAGAGATCAGTCAATCAAAAAATAACAGAATGACATGTGAAGACATTGACTGTATCAGCATTGCTAAGTAGCCCATTTTTAGACATTTTAGTTGCTTGAAAAAATGTGAACTCTTTAGAATTTTCCATATTACTATAGTACTACTATATTACTATGTATATATTACATAGATACAGATAACCCAATTAAACAAATAAGCTAACATATTATACTTGATCAGTTGTATATTGAGGACAATGAGCCAACATTTAATATAGAAATTTTTCCAGTAACTGTTGATCGGTGATGCACATCAGCTTGGAGGACTTTTAGCACACTCCCCAGAACAGCTTCAGCTGTAGTGTGTTGATGGGTTTCCTCACATCTGGAACAACAACTGGAAAACAACCACAAGCCAACAGTACGAAATTACCTGAAGCACATAGTCTTTGGATGTAAAACAGACAGACAAAAAACAGCACTAGCACTTAAACAGAAGATTACAGAATGTTGGTGATTATGTCAAAGTAATATTCAGTGATGAAACATAAATCTGCACTGGCCAAGAAGATCATGCTGATATGTAAGTGAAGGAAATGTAAGTATTAAGGAAATAATTATGCTATGATTTTGCGTGGCCATTCAGCACTAGCTAAAGTTAACAGCTGTGGTAATGTCATTGTAATAGATCACATTAACATTAATGTTATTAGTTTTTAGTAGACAATCTGTGAGAACAAATGAGAAAATGGATATGGCTATCTCATTTATTTTGAATCCAATGGTCCGTGCAATGCCGGTGTCTAGTCCACTTCTTCATCTATTTATCTTTTCTTACTGAATTTCCTACCATAGTGTATAATCAATCGGTCTAGTGAAAAAATAATACAGTATCTATTTTGTGTTTTTATCTCTGTTATTCATCTCGGGAAATTTAATAAACACAAGATACACCAGTGATCATCATATTTTGACATGAGCCATGGTCCTTAAAATATCGGTATCATACCTCAATGTGCAATTGTTCCTGTTATAATGTATAGGTAGTATATCTTGATGGGGCATTGTTCCTATTATAGATAGCACATCTTGAAGTAAAACTGTAAAATTATGATAGAATAGCTATTTTTGCTTCTGTGAGATGTATTTGCTTTTATTTTATGTTGTAGGCAAAGGTTCTCAATGACTATGATATAATAGATTAATTCCCTAGTAATTATAATGTTCTTCATTTATATATGTGGTGGTTAATTGCTTTTTGTGACATTTTGAAACAAAACATACATTAAATATTACTGCTTTTGGCAAGATGCTTGAACAGTTGGCTGCGGTACATCATGTGGCCTGCCAGACAAACCCACTAGATTGATGCACAGTTGGCACACACCTTTCTCAGATTTTCTTTGCAATGCAGTTGATGATGTTTAATATAACACATTTTGAAGACATTCTTGGGCTCTGTAGGCATTAGTTTAGATAAATTCTTAGATTTATCATCTACACCGCCAAAGGACCCTTTTTGAGTCTTGGTCCTCCCAAGGTTTCTTCCTCATAACACTTAGGGAGTTTTTTCCTTGCCATTGCCACCCTAGGCTTGATCAATTTGGGATTGGACGTAGATATTAGGAGATAATCTAAAATTGTACAGTTGCTTTGAGAGAACGCTCCATTGTAAAAAGTGCTATATAAATAAATCTAAGTTGACGACTTGTTGCACAATTCCCAAAAATACACCTTTGCAGGAAAGAAATTTTAAATTACATGACGACAACAGTGCAGGTATTATTTGTGCAGTTTATTTGAATGTTTTATTACTAATAAAGTCATAGGTCACCAAATGCCATGATTTAATAACATTTGCTAATGTAAATAAGTGAATAACATATAAACTGTCAAGCCTCACCAAAGAACCCTAGGTTTTGGATTCCTGAGTTGTGCTGTGAGTTGCATTACTCACGGCATTATGGGCCTCCTTGTCATTTATACGGACCTATCCGGAAGCCCCACCACAATTGGACTCGTTATTGAACTCACCTGTGGGGCTTCCTTTATAAGCGTGTCCGCGAGAGACGCACTTCGCGGTTTATTCAGCCATATGTGGGGATCGCGTCTGTTCGTGCCTTCCACGGTCCCACGCCTTTCTCCTGTCCGTCTGTTATGGGCATCCGTTCCGTTCGTGCCTTCCGAGCTCCTCCGCTATTGTTTGTTCTCTACATTCTTCGTTTAAGTCAGGTATCACTTCTTTAGTTACTTCCCCATCTATTTTTTTGTTTTCATACCTGTTTTCCGGCTTGGGCTCTGTTTGTGTTCGTACCCGTTTTCAGTCCCTGCCTGTTTTCGTTCTGCGGCTTTGGCCTCGGTTGTTTTTATACCCGTTTTTGGTTTCCAGCCGTTTTTTTTTCATTTCATTACATTATTTTTCCGGCTTAGTCCGTTTTGGTTTTGCACCCGTTTTTGGTTTGCGCCTGTATTCCGTTCTGCACCCGTATTCCGGCTCTGCATATTTTCTGTTAGCTGTGTTTTTCCTTTGTTTGTATCTTTCATTAATAAATAACCTTTTTTTAAGAACCTGCGTGGGTCTCGCCTAATCATTCCGAAACAAATGTGAATTTTGAACTCTTCTTGCTCAGGGTCTGACCCCAAATAAGAAAAAGTTGGGATTGTATGGAAATTCAAATAAAAAAACTGCAGTGTGTCATAAATTTACTCTGGCTCCACAATAATAACCATACTTATTTGAACAATAACACCATGAAACAAAGGCAATAGCAGAACACCAAATAAACAAAGTGGGCTTTACTGAGTGGCAGCATTAAAAGTGGACTTGCCACATGAACTAAACAAAATATGAGCAGGCTTACCGCAAGACGGGCATAGAAGTGGGCTTACAGCATGACAGAAACATACATCATTAAATCCAGATAGAACGAACAGGACATGGATCGCCAGAGCGGAAGACATCCACCGAAACACCGCAACATGCTCATCTGCTGAGCTAATATACACAAATGCGGAGCTAGCTAGCTGTTAGAGGTCCTACCCACTAACAAACACTAGGGAGCAGCGTCGGCCAAGTTACTATCTTGCGACTCTGACAGTCACTGCGATTGCACACGTGCATCTGCGCGATCACGTTAATATGCAGCACCTGTCAGCTCAATTATTTAAGTCCTGCTCCTGAGCTTGGCAGTGCGGCTGCATTTATGTACCAATGTTGCTTACTAATTGCTTCGGCGATCTTCCTGGTGGTAGTGTGTTTCCCAGGCCCTGGCTTTAAAGGTAGTAGAATCTTGCTTAAGGAGATTGGATACGTATGGTAAAAGCCTGAAATAAGCCAGGGATTTAGTGGCTAGATGAGGGTTGAGATTTCCCCTGTTCGCTGCTTACCTTTTGCCCCTTCGTCCCTTATTCGGCTGTATTAATGGCACCTGTTTGACTCGTTATCTGTATAAAAGACATCTGTCCACAGTCACGAACAGTCAGACTCCAAACTCAACCATGGCCAAGACCACACCTGCACCAGGCTGGGAAGAGTGAATCTACAATAGGCAAGCAGGTTGGTGTGAATAAATCAACTGTGGGAGCAATGTAAGAAAATGGAAGACATACAAGACCATTGATAATCTCCCTCGATCTGGGGCCCCACGCAAGATCTCATCCCATGGGGTCAAAAGAATCATGAGAACGGTGAGTAAAAATCCCAGAACTACACAGAGGGACCTGATGAATGACCTGCAGAGAGCTGAGACCAAAGTAACAAAGGCTACCATCAGTAACACACTACGCTCAGAGGGACTCTGCAGTGCCAGGTGTGTAATGATTGAAACGTGGCTGGGTCTTCCAACATGACAATGATCCCAAACACACCACTCAGGAGTGGCTCCATAAAAAGCATTTCAAGATCCTGGAGTGGCCTAGCCAGTCTCCAGACCTCAACCCCATAGAAAATTTGTGGAGGGAGTTGAAAATTCGTGTTTCCCAGCGACAGCCGCAGACATCACTGCTCTGCGGGAGATCTGCATTGAGGAATGGACCAAAATACCAGCTATAGTGTGTGTAAACCTGGTGGAGACTTACAGGAAACGTTATATACTTATTTTCCACCATAATTTACAATTAAATTCTTTAAAAATCCTACGATGTAATTTAGTGGATTTTTTTCTCATTTTGTCTCTCATAGTTGAAGTGTACCTATGATGAAAATTACAGACATCTCTCTAAGTAGTTTTGGCCCACTGTATACTGATCCACAGAGTTTCACATTAATGGTTTTTCCAGAGTAGGTCACCAGGTCTTTCTCCAACCCATCATAGGGCATATACATTCTTACACACATTCAGGGAACTTTAGAAACAAATTAACCTAACACATGTCTTTGGAATGTAGGAGGAAACTGGAGTACAGGGAGGAAACCATGCAGACACAGGGAGGACATGCAGAATCCACACATCCCAGAGTCGGGATCGAACCGGCGATCTTGGGGCTGTGAGGCAACAGTGCTAACCACTGCACCACTGTGCCACCACTTTACATTTATAGTACATTTATTTTACAGTGCCCTAAAGATACTTGAAATCACCCTCAAGGGTATATCGAAGCTTGTCTCCTATACATATTCTGATCAGGGGTCAGTTTAGTATTATTAATTAATCTAGTGCATGCCTTTGGAATGTGGGAGGAAACCAGAGCACCCAGAGTAAACACACCCACGGACATGCAAACTCCACACAAAAAGGATCCAGACCACTCTTGCTGTGCACCAAGCCACCGTATGCAGTATATTACGGAACAGGGAGGTAGAACCTCTGTTTGAGATGAACCAATGTGCAGAGAGCCACAGAGGAGAACAGAGTCAAAAGGAAATTCAAAAGGGTGCAAAAGGTTTTGGTGCTTGTGTGAGTGCAAGTGGGTGGCAGTGCTCCAGTGCATACAGCAGGCTTGAAGGGAAATCAGAGAGCATAGCATTAGCACAGGTAGCACAAAACACATGGAGTAAAAAGGAGGGGAATCACTAGTCAGTACTGCAATCATTACCCGCAGAGTTATGCTGAGTATCCTGCAACCAGCCACGCTCACAATTTCTCCCTAAGAATTAGCATGTTGATTGCTTTAGACATGTCACAGCTGCACCAATGATGAGCTGGCACAAGCTATTGGTGCTCCAGGATGACATCATCGGTGATCAGGAAGTAGCTCTCCTACTCGCCATGCGATGGCGCCAGAACTGAAATATTGAGGGAAGGGGAAAACCATACACAGATCCATCCACACACACACACACACACCTGAAAATAATGGGGTGATGAATCTTTGACGAGAACTGGGGTCCCCTGTCAGAGAACATGTCTAGTGGGATGCCATGGATTTAAGTTGGAGGCCATTTCAAACATTGTGGGCAGCTTGGGTAGGGAAAGAGGCAGATTGCCTTAGAGAAATGATCCACTATTAGAAGGATCACCATCATGCCATTGGATTTGGGTAGTCCAGTAATGAAGTCCATGGCAATGTGGGACCAGGGCCTTCCCAGGATGGGCAGAGGTTGCAGAAGGCCAGCTGGCGGCTAGTGTGCCACCTTACTGTGGGTGTAGATGGGGCAGGCCAAGACAAACTCCCTCGTGTCAGATTCCAAGTCCTTCCACCAGAAAAGTTGCTTGATGAGGCTCAGTGTTCGTCCATTGCTGAGGTGGCAATAGAGTTTGGACCTGTGGGCCTACTGGATGACTGTGGAGATGGTCCGGTCTTGAAGTGCTGAGCTGGTAGAAAGTTTTGGTTTCTGGGCCTTTTCAATGCCAGGTGAGGTTGGTCACAATGCGGTCCTGTGGGAGGATGGTATCATTGGTTGGGGTCGCAGTGGAGGTGGGACAATGTGTCGGGCTTTATATTCTGGGAGCCTGGTCTGTATGTGAGGGTAAAATTAAACGACTGAAAAAGAGGGCCAACCTGCCTTGTCTGGGGTTGAGTCTTTTGGCAGTCTGAAGGTACACCAGCTTTTTATGGTTGGTCCAGACAATGAAGGGCTGTGATGTTCCCTCCATTCAGAGCCTCCATTCTTCAAGCACTATTTTGACCGTTCCTGATTTGACCGTTTGACCGTTTTAGGAGTTTTGCCCACGTCATAGTTTGCCTCTGCTGGGGATAGATGCAGTCCCCCATCAGGTACAGACCTCTAGGACATAACAGCACTGACCCTGGAATCAGAGGTCTCCACCTCAACAATGAACTGTCAATTAGAGACCGGTTGCACGAGGTTGGGGCAGTATAAAACAGGGTGAAGCCAGTTTTGGGAGAGGTGAGGCAGGTAAGGGGTAGGACCACCTTACTGTAGTCCTTAATGAATCACCTATAGAAATTAGCAAACCTGAGTAAGCATTGGAAGTCCTTCTGGTTCAAGGGAGTTGGACACTTTACCACTGCTTGTACCTTGGTCGAGTCTGCCTGGATCCTACCTGGCTCAACGATGTAACCCAGGAAGGTGATTATCTGCTTGTGAAATTCACATTTTTCTCCCTTCATACACAGTCGGTTTTCGAGGAGGTATGAGAGCATCTGTCATACTTGGACAATGTGCTCTGGGAGGGACCTGGAAAAAAAATCAGGATGTCATCTAAATAGACAAATGCAAACTTGTTTATATAGTCCCGGAGCATGTTCTTCATGACAGCATGGGCATTGATATGCCCGAAAGGCATGATGAGGTATTCAAAGTGCCCCATGGGTGTGTTGAAAGCCGTCTTCCACTCATCGCCCTCTCGGATGTGCACCAGATGGTATGTGCACCATAAGTCCAACTTGATGAAGATACAGGCTTCCTGTAACAGCTCAAACGCTAAGTGCAGAAGGGGTAAAGGGTATTTATTACTGACAGAAGGCTGAGCCCACGGTAGTCAGTGCAAAGCCTAAGTGATTTTTCTTTTTTTCCCAGTGAACCTGGGAGCAGGTTGATTGGGCAGTCATACGGGTGATCAGGCAGCAACGATGGGGGATCGGTCTTTACTAAACACCTCCCTGAGGTTGTGATATTCCTGGGGGACCATGGTGAGGTTGACGGGCCCCGATTAAGGGGTTACTTGGTTCACTGAGAAGGTTGCCAAGCAAAGGCCATTGGCATGGCGGGGCTCGCTCCATTCAAAAATGTTTCCAGAGGCCCAGTCGAACCGCGGACTATGTCATGGGTAGCCCAGGATCATGGGAGTCTGTGGGGCTCGAATACTAGAAAAAGTCAGAGTTTCTTGCCAGATAATATTATGGACATGGAGGCTGTCTGGTGTGTGACTGTAGCCAGGATTCAGCTGTCAATGGCATAAGCCCTGATAGGAGTAGGCAGGAGCTCTAGGGGGCAGCCGATCCTGTGTAAAAAGGCCTCATTGATGAGGTTATCTTCGGCCCCCAATAGTTATGGGGCCCCCATGGAGCTGTATCATACCTGTGATCCAGAGGTGCAGTCAATGGGCTGAAGAGCTGTCTATGAGGGACCTGGTCCAAACTCTGACGTTAGTAGATGTCCACTGTCCTGGGGCTCACTGGAGGTGCTCGAGGTGGTTTCCTTCACAGATTCAGCTCAGGGACCCAAGTGTATCCCAGCTGCATGGGTTCTGGTGAGTTCAGAATGGCAGGAGCAGGAGCGGGCTCGTCCGGAGGTGAGGCAGCTCGATACCTGTGGAATAGAGCTCGTCCAAGGTCAGCAGTGTGGTCAAGCTGTTCGCAGTGACGTGCATGGGTGCGACCATCCAGGCGAGTCACTAGACAGACCAATTCCCGCAGGTTCAGGGGTTCATCCAGGACCGGCAGCTTGTCTTTCAGGGTTTCAGACAGACCCAGGTGAAACACGCCCTTGAGCGCAGTATCGTTCCAACCCGCGCCAGAGACTACTGTCCCAAACTCCACAGCATAGTCTAAGACCTCCCAAAACTTACTGAGAAACCCAGTATAGGTACATGGGTTGGAACTGGCCCCTGGTAGGGCGGACTCCACCCAAGCTCGAGCTTGCCCTCTGAGCAAGCCCAAAACATAGGTGATCCTGTTCGCATAAGAGGCAAAAGTAAGCGGCTGCTGAAAAAAGACCAGTTCACATTGATAAACAAAGCCCCGGAATTTCCCTAACTCAATAGGGTAGGGCTTAGGAGCAGAGATTCAGACTTCCTGGACAGGAGTGACAGGGTTGCTGTACACAGGAACGCATCCTCTGTAATCCGCATTGGTAGGTTCCGGGTGTGTGGATATGTTGGGTGTGACACTGGAAATGAGAGCAGACAGATGTTGTGTAAGTTCCTGTAGCTGCTGTGTAAGCAGTGACACAGTGATCAGCAACACAGGAGCACCATAGGGGACCGTGCTCCCTCCAGTTCTGTTCACCCTGTACAAGTTCTCAGATGACACTGCAATTGTGGAGTGTGTGCATGAAGGGCAGGAGAGAGAGTACATGAACCTGATAGAGGACTTTGTGGTGTGGTGCAACTTCAACCACCTGCAACTGAACATCTCAAAAACAAAGGAGATGCTAATGGACTTTAGAAGGTCAGGTCATACTTTGCAGCCAGTCTCTATTGAGGGGGTCGATGTCCAGGTGGGCAGGACCTACAGGTTTCTGGGAATACAGCTGGACAACAGGCTGGAGTGGTCAGCGAATACTGACATACTCCACAGGAAGGGACAGGTCCTTCAACAGTCCTTCAAGGTCTGCCATAAACTCCGGAGAATGTTCTACCAGTTTGTGGTAGCCAGCATCCTCTTCACTGCCATAGTATGTTAGGGACCCAGTATTAAGAAGAGGGACGCCAGTTGACTGGACAAGCTGGTGAGGAAAGCTGATTCTCTGCTGGGAACAGAGCTGGAGTGTCTTACATCAGTGGCAGAAAGAAGGTCCCTCAGTAAGCTGGTGACCATCATGGAAATGCTGACCATCCTCTGCATAGTGCCATCATTAGGCAGAGGACTTAATTCAGTGGTAGACTGCTGTCCACGTCTTGTTCCACAGACAGATTCAGAAAGTATTTTGTCCCTCAGGTCATCAGATTTCTTCACTCATCCCAATACAGTGTAGCCTCAATAGTGGGATTGACCACCACCTGAACTCTGGGAACCAAGGTTTCTTCTCCACCCCTCACTACCAAGTCACAAATATTACTGACACTGGAATGTGGAAAGGACCACCAAAAGAACAGACTCTTCATAGATTAATGGCTACGATAACAAGTCCAATACTCAAACCAACAAAAGAAATTTAGAACTTGGCCCATTTGTCGATAACCCCTGCATCTCACCATCGTAAACTAAGCCAATGTGTTAGTTTTAACACATTTTAGATTTCTGACACTCTCAACCCCAGACTCCCACCGACTCTAGAATAGGTCTAGCCTGACTCATGTAAGAAAAACAAAAGATGCCATCCCACCTTAATGGACTCCCCCATTTTTATGACAAACAAACACACCACTCTCCCACCAGACTGGAGCCAGGCATGTCACCTCTGGATAAAGTACAACCCGTGGACCTCAGGCATGTCACCTCTGGATGAAGTACGACCCGAGGACCTCAGTCTTTTTAAAATATATTATTAATATCAGTATTAACCTTTTTAGGTCTATATTAACTCTGCATGGATCATTCAGCGAGAAAACATACAAGGACTGCTTTGCAACTAGTCCAAACACACACCCACAATACCCCTGGCTCACGCCCCTGATCACTTACGTCAGGGTGTATACAAAACCAGTAGCGGGAGCTAGAGCTGTTTTTTTTGTTTTTTTTTGTTTGTTTCTTTTCCAGCAGTTTTAGTGAAAAGAGATGAGAAAAGAGATAAATAAGAAGAAAGTAACCAAAAGACCAACTAGCAAAAGATCTCTGTCACAGATCGCCCTGGACTTGGACTTGATAAACCACTCCTCGCCACCAGGGGGTGATCCGGACTTTGACATTTGCGGTGCTCCGCCGCACCATAGAGCACCAGAGGGAGAAGTTAGGGCACTTACAAGGGGTGAATCCCATTTCAGGGGCTGCGTACTTCGAAGGACGCATTTGAAGACCGATTGCGTCATAGCGGCGCGCCTAGGCTGTCCCATTCCGAAGGCTCCTTCGTATGCGGTCTACAAATGCGTCCTTCTTTTCCCTCAAAACGAAGGATACATCCGATGTATCCTTCGCGACCTACCATATCCCGAGGTGCATTGCGCCTGAGGGGAACTTGGGGATATCGCAAACACTTATTGGCTGAGGAATATACGTTATTTAAATGTAAGGATTTTAAAAACACGAACAGGTAAATGTAAAAAAAGCAAAAGCACAACATTTTTTTTGTTTTGTTTTTAGGGAGCAAGGAGCAAAACGGAGACCTTTATTAAAACTGCTTGAGGGAAAATAAAATGCCATGAACTGCAGTGAAGCGTTTCCTCCAATAATTTGAAAAACCAAAAAAACAGCATATAAACTAAACTTCCAAAATTTCTGGCTGCATTATATAATAACAATTATTTGCTGTTTTGTGATACGGTGCGGGCGGGTGGGTTTCCTGACGCAAACAGGAAATCCAATGCAGAGTAGGACTCCCGTCTCATTTCGGGTTCCGTCTTTGCCGCGTGTCTACCCCAGCCCTTCCAAGCACACACCTTCGTAGAACCGCATAGACCGGCGTCCTTCGAAGGATGCAGCCCCTGAAATGGGATTCACCCAAGGATTGCTTTCAGGTGGCTGGGACTCTATTTAGACAAGGGCCCAAGCTCTCCCGTGCATTGCAGGCATTGAATGTTTGTGGATGCGTTGTGGGAAAGCTCCCTTTTAAAAACGGTTACGGCGGTTTTGCAAATATGGAAAGGAACTTATGTTTTGTTTAGACGGTGGGTGCCATTTGTGTTTATTAATATCGAGGATTTGAAACGCGTAGTGTGTTTGCCCGGTTGCGTTTGTAACCCATATATGCTTTTCGAGTAGTATTGAAAGCCTATATAGTTTTACCAAGTCATGTTTGAGACCTGGTGAGTGTTTTTTTCTTTTTTTCCGGTCACGTTCGAGCCCTAGTGTATGTTTGGTAAGCTGCATTGATGCTGGTGAACGGTTGCCATAGGGTTTCTATGGGTTATATTTTGTTTGCAGAGACGTGTTTCCTGCCTACCTCTTGTGTTTTATTGCTGCTTGTTTCGGGTTTCACAAAATAAATATGGTGATAAACATTGAACCTGTACACACGTCTCCTACATTCAGTAGGGCCCCGCCGTGACAATCTCCTTCATGCTTGACCCAAAGTTCGTGGTGTGTGTGAAATTATATATATATATATATATAATATATATATATATATATATATATATATATATATATATCTAATATATATATATATATATATTATATATACATACCCACACCCACACACATTACTGTTATTTTTTTTATATATTTAAAAAAAAAAAACAGGTGTGTGTGTGTGTGTGTATGTATATATATATAAATATATAATATATATATATATATATTATATATATATATATATCCTATATATATAATATTATATTATAATAATTATATATATATATTATATATATATATATACACACACACACACACACACACACACACACATACACACACTACTGTTAACTACACTGTAAAAAAAACTGTCAAAAAACGGTAAATTTCCTTTTAATTCAACACGAATTTACCGTTTTCATATGAAACGGTTTTTAATAGTAAAATGAAATGACTAATCAGTAAATTAACGGACAATATGTATAATAACGGTAATTGTATATAACTGTTAAATAAAATAGATTTGTTGTTAATTTACAGTAGTTCCTGTTTTTTTTTTTATTTAAATGCAGTGTAAACACTGCCGTCGCGATTTGCTTAGGCTGTGGCAATGATTCTCAAGCTTTTTATGTCATGCACAATTTTAAAATATCTTGCCCCACTCTCTCAACAAACAACAAATAAAAAAGATCCAACAAGTCCAACTTTAATTTTACTTCAAGAGCATGAACCTTTCTTTCAGTAATTTCTGTAGTGAAAATAAAAAGCACCTTCTTTTTTAACTTTATCAATCTATGTCCCAGCACAAATCTACAGGAAGTCTCTGCGATGTTCGGCTGTGACGTGCCTCTTTGAAATGGTCACTTTATGTTATATTGATGTCTTTCCAATGTATTTTCAAGCGTCGCGTAGACGTTGTGCCGACCCACCTGTGCTGTCTGGGTTTTTGTCACGTTTGTCACTAAATTGCTCTATTTCTTGTGTGCTTTTTCTATTTTTAATAGTGAAATATATTCGGACATCAAACATGACTTTCACATTACATTTACCCCTAAAACCTGCCTGTCATTCGTCTGTGACTCTAAGGGGGGCGTGCAACACACTGCATTTCAATCCGGGAACTTGCATGAAAAGCGATTAAGAAGTTTAGTTACTTGATGGTTTTACTTTTACAAACGAACTAAAAAGGGAAATATAAAAAGGACCCGTAACATGAGAACGGAGTTTGGCAAGGCTCAGAATTTTACAGACACAAACCGGATCGTCAGTGAGCGGAGAGCCTGATGAAGGAACCCCAGCTCTGCAGTGAACCATTTACCCGCCAGAAGCTTCCAGAACGTTAGCTATAACTTTTCTTCGGCGCATACAGGTTGGTATTTTATCCAGTTTTTTAAACTTTATACTTATTTCTAGAAATGTTGCATAGTTTAACCAGGTATATATAAAGTATATGTAAATCGCTTAAACTTTGGATTTTTGCATAAAATCCAAGTTGACCATGGTTAGCTAGCCACTGTGCTTCATTGAATTCAAAATAATGTCTATCCAGCATGATAATAACAAATTAAATGAAAGTAATGAAATGTGTATTCAAGTCTAGTTTAAGATTTAACAAGTTATTGTCGATTTGTTGTGTGGGTGTGTTAATATTCGTTTGTAAGTGAATGGCTTTGTATATAGTGTGGTAATTTGGGCAAAGCACATCAGAATGATCAACATCAAGTAACAACATATTATATCAAAGTAAGTGTTTTTGTGTAAGAACATAATTAAATGTAAAAGAAAATGTTCTTGCGCAGGCTGTGAAAAACATGAATCGTGTAAAACAAGAAAGCCGTTTGCTGCTAAACTCGGCTAAGCCATTGAGCTAATGTTAATCCCCACATGAAATTTGCAAAATCTTGTGCATTATGCTATTGGGTTACTTATATCTAACTAACATTGTGAAATATCTACCTGACTGACCAGAGTAATACATTAGTTGATTAAATAATACATGGCAAGTAGCTTTTAACTAGTACATAATTTTTCTTTTGCTTAAAAGGTGCTTTTAATTTACTCATAAATTCTTTCAACAGGTGAAGCGCTGATTCCAGCTAAGTTGACTGCATTATCCAAACTGAGGTAAAGGCAAGTTGTCAATCACCGTTGTTGGATAAAGTAAAGTTGAGAACTTTAATAATTTCTTACATTTTTACATTTAGTCATGTATTAATACATTATGCATTAGTTTGAATGTGGCTTTGGAAAAAGTTGCTTGTAATTAGTTTGTCTGCACATAATGAGTACACAAATAAGTCGTCTTGTTCCTAAAGTGATTTTGACTTCTTGTTAATGCGAATTGTTGTTGTTCATTTAACAGATCCATCTTCCACATCAACCCTGACAAAGGAACCAAAGTGGAGCAAAACAAGAAAAAGAAGCAGTGTGCTACTAATCCAGAAGTCCTCTCCCTCGTTACAAATTTGGCAGACTTTGAATGGACAGTAAAGTAAAAGTTGTATATAATGAAGAAAAGCAGGCTCAAACCATGATGCTGCCACCACCATGTTTGACAGTGGGGATGGTGTGTTCAGGGTGATGAACTGTGTTGCTTTTACGCCAAACATAACATTTTGCACTGTGGCCAAAAAGTTTGTCTGACCAGAGCACCTTCTTCCACATGTTTGGTGTGTCTCCCAGGTGGCTTGTGGCAAACTTTTTATGGATATCCTTGAGAAATGGCTTTCTTCTTGCTACTCTTCCATAAAGGCCATATTTGTGCAGTGTACGACTGATTGTTGTCCTATGGACAGAGTCTCCCACCTCAGCTGTAGATCTCTGCAGCTCATCCAGAGTGATCATGGGCCTCTTGGCTGCATCTCTGATCAGTCTTCTCCTTGTTTGAGCTGAAGGTTTAGAGGGACGGCCGGGTCTTGGTAGAATTGCAGTGGTCAAAAAAAAACAAAAAAGTGGGTCTGATACTCCTTCCATTTCAATATGATCGCTTGCAACAGTGCTCCTTGAGATTGTTTAACAGCTTGGGAAATCTTTTTTGTATCCAAATCGGCTTAAACTTCTCCACATACGTATCTCGATGAGTTCGGACCTGCCCTGGTGTGTTCTTGGTCTTCTGATGCTCTCTGTGCTTTAAACAGAACTCTGAGACTATCACATAGCATGTGCATTTATACGGAGAATTGATTACACACAGGTGGATCCTATTTATCATCATCAGTCATTTAGGTCAACACTGGATCATTCAGAGATCCTCACTGAACTTCTGGATTGAGTTTGCTGCACTGAAAGTAAAGGGGCCGAATAATTTTGCACGCCCCGCTTTTCAGTTTTTTATTTCTAAAAAAAGTTTAAAATATCCAATAAACTTCGTTTCACTTCACGATTGTGTCCCACTTGTTGTTGATTCTTCACAAAAAATTACAATTTTATATCTTTATGTTTGAAGCCTGAAATGTGGCAAAAGGTTGAAAAGTTCAAGGGGGCCGAATACTTTTGCAAGGCACTGTACACACTCTACGCAGGACACACACATACACACCTCATGTACGACACAGAAAACACATACACACTCTATGCAGGATACAGAGACACACTCCACGTACGACACACACACAAACTCTACGCAGTGCGCACACACGCGCACACAAAAAGACAACACGCTCACAACAGACAACACACCACACACAATACATATACATAAACACACAAACCAACAAGGCCAAAAGTATGTAGACACCAAGTATATGCCACATTCTTTCTGATTTAAACATTTCAAGCATCGTTGTAATTCTTTCGGGAAATGCAGATCTAGTTTTAAAGATGTTTTATTGTTTAGCATTGTAAAATTATAATGCTGGCTATGTAATGTGATTATTTAGTAAAATACAGTTTTAAGATGTGAGATTTACAAAGTTATACATGTATAAAGTGTTTATGTATGCACTGCAGTGCGGAAATAAATCTTTTCTGTTGGAAATATATTTTTTTTTAGCCATTTTGTTAACGTAGTACCAACAAACTAGAAAACATAAGACCCATTTTTGAACATGGTGTTTGGATGAAGTAATAGATAGAATTTGTTTTTATTTATTTTCAAAACCATTTTTCAAAACATGACTCTAAAACTATAAGAATTAATGTTATCTAATGCATTTTCTGTGAAATTACATACTTTGAAGTTTATAACTGTTAAAAAGGCTAAAAGGAAAGATTAAAAATCACTAAATTTATTTGAAATTACATGCATTTATTGAAATACAAATTTATTTTTCATTTATAATTGTGAAAATGTTTAAAATTATATTAAAACTATTACAAAAAAAATTTAAACATTTTATTATATGTTTAAACATTGTTTAAATTTTAATTTGGAAAATTGCTAAAACTACATTTAAAAACATTATAAAAAGAAAATTAACTGTAAAACTACATAGGTTTATTGTATTTTTTAATATTATTGCAATTTTGTAATTGTGAAAATGACTAAAATTACATTAAAAACCATCATAAAAAAAGCAAAGTAACTGTAAAATTACATACATTTATTATAGTTTAATTGCGAAAACTGCTAAAATGACAGATAAAAACTATTATAAAAATGAAAGTATTATTTTTGTTACTGTTTTTTACCATAATCTGTTCACGGATTTTCTATGTAAAATTACATGACAGTAAATTACAGTAAATTTACGGTTTTCTACTGGCAACTTTGCAGCCAGTCTTTTTACCGTTGTTTTACGGATTTTTTTTTACAGTGTATGTATATACATCAATGTCTATGCTGCTATTACACTATGCCCATTATACAGTCTATACATGTATATCCATGTTACGGTTCGCCATATAAAAATAACGACAAACCGTATTTAACAAAATTATAAATGGGTTGGGACCCAAATGCAGTTAGCTCCAGTTACTGTTAATAACTGAAATGAAACTAAATGAATAAAAGAAAATGAAATCAAAGATATAAATAACTGAACAAAACCAATAAAAGAAACTGCACGCCGTAAGCGTAAAGTGCTGTAATTAACAGCACGCTTACGGCGTGCCTCCATTGTGCAATAGCGCCTCGGGTCTGTGCATGCACAGCGCGCAGAACCCGATCGGAGCTTACGCGAACCTGTGCAGCTCAACGGCGGTTCAAACGCGGCCGCGGGAGCGTACAGTTGTGGGAAATGAATGAAGAGGATATGTGAAACACTCAACGTCCTCTTTCGGCGAGGGTGTAAGGTAAAAGGACGGCGGAAGAAGGCACAGAGCTGCAAGTGCAGCTCGGTAAAAGTAAAAAATAATAAACAATAAAAATGCTGACCCTACACTACCTAGGGCCCTGGCGTCCTGGCAACTCCCGTCTGAGGGTCTTAATTCCCCCAGAACGTACCTTTGTCCCTCGAAAATAAAATAACAAACAAAATAAATTAAACAAAGCCGTCACAGCGAATGCAGGCAGCACGAGCGCAGTATGCGTCAACCCGGGTGCAATCAGGAAGCCCGCGGGTGCGCACGAGTAACGCAGAGCAAATGGCGAAGCAGTGGAAGTGAGTGAGTCCCTAAGGTGTGCTTATAAGGACTCACCCACAGGTGTCGCCACTTGCCTATTAAAAAAACCCGGGAAGGCTGACGCACGCACGCACGCGCGATCGCGCTGCTGCTACAGCTCATGCAGTCAAGCCGGGATAACTCCTAGTCGATAGCGGCCAAGGAGCGATCCCTAACAATACATGTATATAATGTACAGTTTATAGTTTATGCATGTAAATAGTACTGTCTATTATTTTATTGCATATTTTCACTGCCTATTTCATAGCTGTGGATATGCACTCCACTGTTTACACTGGTTAACTGTACTATTGTCATCACTTGAACAAACTGTGATAATTTTTATTATTTATTTTTTTATTATTTACTTATTCTTTATATTTTATTCCTTGTTTCTTCATGTTCTATACCCTTTGGCCATTGTTGGAATAGCTATTGGATGTCATGAATTTCCCTCTGAGATCAGTAAAGTATCTATCTATCTATCTATCTATCTATCTATCTATCTATCTATCTATCTATCTGTCTGTCTGTCTGTCTGTTTGTCTGTCTATCTATCTATCTAGCTATCTATGCAGACGGTTCTGGTCCAGTAACTTCTTGAGCTGATGTTTTTGGCATCTTAAAACAGTTCCCTGAGCTTGGATGGCCACTTACAGGGATGTCAGGTGTCCAGGAGCGGGGGAAGCTGGGAGAAGCTTTAGAGACATCCGGACTCTAGTGGGCTCATGGCTGGTTCCGGGTGGCTGGATTGTACTGTTACAGTACACGGAGGTAGAACCTCTGTCTGGGACTAACCATCTGCAGAGAGCCACACAAGAGAATGGAGACAAAAGGAAGTTCAAAAGGGTTAAGTTTATTTACAGTGCAGCAAAAGAAGATGTGTTGGTGCTCGTGTGAGTGCAAGTGGGCGACAGTGTGTGGTGATCTGTTGGGAGACCAAATCCTTCCAAGTAGTATTCCCTTTGTCCAGTTTGTGGTGATGTGAGGAAATCCTTGAAGCGCGTAGCGATCACGGCATTGTGGCTCCAGTGCATACAGCAGGCTTGAGGGGAAAACAGAGAGTGTAGCATTAGCACGGGTAGCACAAAACACACGAAGTAAAAAGGATGGGAATTGCTATTCGTTACTGCAACCATTACCGGCATAAATTCGCTGACAATCCACCAACCAGCCAGATGATTCCACAATTATTGCCACTTTTCTTGTACTAAGGAAAATTCAGAGAAATAATGTTAATTGATTTGGATAGGGACATCTGCTAATAATGATATTAAATAATTACATGAATGTAATTTGCAGTTTTACATTTGGGATAGCATTTTTCATCTGCTTTAATGACCCCATGCCCCACTGAAGTGCAGATCCCAGAGGATTCCTGACAATTCCAGCCAGCAGAAGATTTGTTTCCAACAACAGACTGTGGAATTCAATCTCTTCCTGTCCTATCCTTTTACTGTGCCATGGGAGGAAATGCTGCCCAGGAAACCTTTAGTATGCGTACATACTGTATGTGTAATTTTTTTACTTGTCCCCACCCTGCATGTCCTTTTCTGTTTACTTGATGTATGGGTGGAATATTACATTAACTTAATATAGGAAAGAATGCAGATACTGTGTAAGTCATAAATGTCAGTGGCTCCATAATCCTGTCAGGATCCGTGCCCTGCCCCCGTTTTTCTGTTTTGTTTATGACGATTGTGGGCGAATGAACTACATTGCCCAGAATCCACCTCGGGACTAAAGATGGTCACCCTGATTCATGCCGGCAAGAAGTAATCATCCGCGTTTGGCGTTGAACGTTATTATTGGTTGTTTTTTGTTAATTGCTGCGGCGCACTGCTGGGGGTTTTGTATATAAGCTCCTTGTTATCCCCAGTCACGTCGTGGTAGCATACAGCTCATGTTGCAAGTGGGTTTCCATTGTTTCTAAACCCTTTTTTTCTACAGGCTGAAGTGAAAGAAAACAGACAAACAGTAAAGCGGACTGTTAATGAAGCATAATGCCTAAGAAGTTACTACTCTTGCATGTCACATTTGCATAACTGTTTAATTGTACAATTTCTCCTGCTGCTTTCTGTGAATGGATAGAATGTAACTCCCATACACCATTTCTTTGTTTGCAACAGTTCTTTGTAGGGCTGCAACTAACGATGAATCGGGTTTAAAAAAAAAAACTTTCCATGTCTTTATTCAGAAATATAACATTAAATAACAGAGCAAATAAGTGCTTACAATAAATGAATAATAATAAATTAAATTCATTAATAAATTAAAATAACAAATTAAATAATAAAGAAAAATAAGTGCATCTCTGATGCAAACACTACATACAAACTCATTCACTCCCTTTCTTTAGGAACTTCCAAAAATGTTATCATGTCAACATGCTCCTGGCTAAAGCTGGCTCTCTTTTTAGAGACTATGGCCCTGTCCACACGAACACGGGGACTGCAAAACTCCTTCCAGGGTGAAGATTTTCAGAAACTCCGTTTTCAGCGTTGCTGTGTGGACTGAGGAAAACGGAGTTTCTTGCTTGTAACGTCATTTGTGCGGCGTTATCTCCTTCGTTTACATGAGGCGATTTTGTGCAATAGCGGACGTAGCCAAAATAGTGCCAGCTGTAACACTGCTGACCGAACTTGTTACAAATCTACAAATAAATTTACAATTATTACTTTTTCATTACACTGAAGAACAGAGGCATCAGAATGCGCTACGGAGGTCACTACTATATCCATCACACCCACACCCATCTATCCTGCCCCCAGCTTCGCCGGTTTTGGACGAGACCCGGTCGGACCTCTCGTTGGTGGGACAGCTTTCAAAACGAAGTGGTTGTTGAAGAAGAATGGCGAGAAAATGTTCGTATGCATAGGACATCACTGTTGTCGCTGAGTGAGCTGCTGGTTTGGCGTTGCTCTTGACAGTGACTGTGTGTGTTTTTGAATTTTCATGTGGACGAAGTTTTTTGATTAAACATAGCTTTTTTATAAACGAATTTGAAAACCCCCGTTTTAGAAAATACCCGTGTACGTGTGGACATAGCCTTAATGCTAACTTATTTTGAAGATTCCGCGTCCGCGTCGCTCCATTCAATCGCTTGTGTTTTTGTTTTCCAGCGCTGACCGCAAGTGCCGCAAGTAACGTAAGCGGATATGATAAGGCGGGGGACACATAAATCATGGGACACAACGAATCGATAATGAAATTCGTTGTCGACGCTTTTAATAATCAATTATTATCGATTTTATCGATTCATTGTTGCAGCCCTAGTTCTTTGTGCAAACTGTTATTTTTCCACAGCATAAGTACAAAGTAACAGCACAGTGATGTATGTAAACATGGAAAATGAGAAAATTACCCTTAAGTAAAGGGGAATCAACTAGTCTATATAATGTTAAAGCGAATTTCATTGAGAACAATATAAATGCATAGACTGGTGCACTTTGCGTTTATGTCAGACAGGTTTGGACTAAAACTGGATAATACCCTGAACTCCCAATCACCACTAGATACTAGTGATTTGCCTAATTTTGAGTAAATATTAACAACAATTAATAAATAGCTACCAAATAAATACCAAAAAAAAAAATATTCAATTGATATGAACACCTTAAATGTCAATGCCTTGCATATGATATATTTTGACATTTAGCAACTAAACAATAAAATTATAATTGAGTGCAGTTATCAATACAGAATCCAAATGGTCTGAGAGTACTGCTATTTAAGTATTATTAAGTCAGCAGTGTACCACTGATTGGTGGTGATTTAGTGCTACGATAAGAACTATGCCTGGTAAGAACTATGAAATCACCACACTTGGAGAATGATCACCAATTTTTTTTTTTTCACTTCATAGCAAATAAATAAATCACAAATATGACAGCAAACAGTTTTAACAGCTAAACATTCTGGTTTCTGGGCAAACCTCAAACAAATTAAATTGAGTTAGTTTAAGTAATGGCATATTTTTTTTTCTAGATCATCAACAATAAACTCACAAGTAGCTACTCCTCTATGATGGCCTGAATCTGTTGAGGCATGAATTTCACTACTAAAATATAATATTCTACATCAAGCTGGTTTTAGCTTTCTTGAATAGTGATTGATAAATCAGCGTTGTAGGGTGGAGTTTTGCTATTTACCAATTTTTACTATGAGTATATAATTTTCAGTCAGATTTAAATCAGGACTGTTTGCTGGCAATGTAATTGAGTTGATAAACCTTTCCTGAAGACAAGACTAGTTTCTATTGATGGAATGAGTCAAACAGCTCAGTAAGGTCTGTAAGCATGTGTTTTTATCAGGGTCAGCTCGACTCGTAATATTATGGTAACCAGAAGCAGTGTCAACTTCTCTGAGCTCTGACTCATCCGAGATGGATCAGCACAGTGGAAACATGTATTGTGATCAGACTAATCAGTAATACACATCTTTGGACTCAGTATTCCACCTATGGACACCATGTGCTCTGGACCAAAGACAGAAAGGACCATCCAGACTGTTTGCAACACGTCCAAAAATCAGGGTTTGTCATGGTATGGGGTTATGTTAGTGCACTTGGCAAATGTACACTACATAGACAAAATTTTTCGGACACCCCTTGTGATTACTGAGCTCTGCTATTTCAGCATCACTCAATTGTAACACATTCATAATATAAAGCATACATTTCTGGATTCACCATAGACAAACAGTGGCAGTAAAATCAGTGTACTGAGTTCCAAGTGACTCTTAATATGATACATTTCTAGGTTTCTGCTTCTAACAAGTCAGTTCATCAACTTTTTGACCTGCATTGCTTAAACAAAGATCATAGAAAATTGGTTTATTAGTCTGATTAATCTGATTGTCTGATTAAGAACTTAGCTGGCTTTCCCAGAACCTCAACTCCATCAAACACCTTGAAAATGCCATAAGAAAGACAGGACTTATTGTCTAACATCAAAAGCTGACCTCACAGTACTGTTTCAAAATTCTAGTGAAAAGACCTAATAGAAGAGCAAAGCTCTTGTAGCGGCAAATGTTCTGTGATAGCAGTATTAATGCAGAAAAGTACATTGAGATATTGCACACACTGCTGTGGAAGAAGATGGTACAGGCACTGGTCTGTCTGCAGTCCTGACCTGTCCCCAACAGAGAATGTGTGAAGAATTTTTAAACAAAATGTGACAATGACGACTCCGTACTGTTGCATACCTTAAGGCATGTTTGCAGTAAGAATGGGACAAAATAACATCTGAAACACATCATCACTTAGTATCCTCAATCCCAAAATGTCATTTAAGTGTTGTGAGAATCAATGACAGTGTTATAAAGTGGTAAATGTTTTACATTTTTAGGGGCAGATAAAACATGAAATACAGTGGTGCTTGAAAGTTTGTTAACGCTTTAGAAATTTCTATATTTCATAATTAATATGACCCAAAACATCATCAGATTTTCACACAAGTCCTAAAAGTAGAAAAAGACAACCCAATTAAACAAATGAGCCAAAAACATTACACTTGGTCATTTACTTACTGAGGAAAATGATCCAATATTACATCTTAGTGAGTGGCAAAAGTGTGTGAACCTTTGCTTTTAGTATCTGGTGTGATCTCACTGTTGATCAGTCCTGCACATCGACTTGGAGGAATTTTAGCCCATTCCTCCGTACAGAACATCGTCAACTCTGTGATGTTGGTGGGTTTCCTCACATTAACTGGTCGCTTCAGGTCCTTCCACAACATTTCGATTGGATTATGGTTAGGACTTTGACTTGGCGTTTCTAAACACTAACTTTATTCTTCTTTAACCATTCTTTGTTAAACGACTTGTGTGCTTAGGGTTGTTGTCTTGCTACATGACCCACCTTCTCTTGAGATTCAGGTCATGGACAGATGTCCTGACATTTTCCTTTACAATTTTTTGATATAATTCAGAAGTTGCTGTTCCATCAATGATGGCAAGCCATCCCGTCCCAGATGCAGCAAAACAGGCCAAAACAATGATACTACCACCACCATGTTTCACAGATGGGATAAGGTTCTTATGCTGTAATGCAGTGTTTTCCTTTCTCCAAATATAACACTTTTCTTTTAAACCAAAAAGGGTGTTTTTGAGGAGTGCTGTGTGGCACTTATCCGCCTCGGTTCTCTCTAGTAGTGTCCAAATCACGCTGCCTTGTTTTCCCCTTTAGTTTAGGCAGTCCTGTGATTTTGCCTCGCTTTATGGACAGCGAGATTATGCTGGAATGCAGTGTTGTCCTTTCTCCAAACATAATGCATTTCTTTTAGACCAAAAAGTTCTATTTTGGTATCATTTGTCCACATAATATTCTTCCAATAGCCTTCTGGCTTGTCCATGTGATCTTTAGCAAACTTTAGATGAGCAACAATGTTCTTTTTGGAGAGCAGTGGCTTTCTCCTTGCAACCCATTGCACACCATTGTTGTTCAGTGTTCTTCTGATGGTGGACTCACGAACTTTAACATTAGCCAAAGTGAGAGAGGCCTTCAGTTGCTTAGAAGTTACCCTGGGGTCCTTTGTGACCTCACCAACTGTTACACGCCTTGCTCTTGGGGTCTGTTCTTTAAATAAAACAGGGTGCCCACTCACACCGGATTGTCATCCCATTGATTGACAACACCTGACTCTAATCTCACCTTCAAATTAACTGCTAATCCTAGAGGTACACATACTTTTGCCACTCACTGATAAGTAATATTGGATCATTTTCCTCAATAAATAAATAAATGACCAAGTATAATATTTTTGTCTCATTTATTTAACTGCGTTCTCTTTGTCTACTTTTAGAACCTATGAAAATCTTATGATGTTTTAGGTCATATTTATGCGGAAATATAGAAAATTCTAAAGGGTTCACAAACTTTCAAGCACCACTGTATCTTAGGTTCATACTGCCTGCAATTAAGTAATAGTCAAAGTACATGTACAATGCGTTTATTTTATTTTTTATTTTTTCCCATATAATTTTCTGATTTAGGGTTGTAAAATATTGTGAACTTCCATAGTAGAACTTTGCAACCAGGTTAAGAAGATGGCTCACTAGGTAAGCAATTTGACCAGAAAGCATTCAACTTTAACCAGACAAAAACAAAACTTACCTCAAGGTGTTTCTTTAAGTTACAAATTGAGTCATTGTATGAGGAAAGCAGCTTTTTTCCTGAAAAGCAAAGATTGCACTATACAATTTTGCGGTCCCCTTTGCCCTCTATAGCCCTATTCATTTTGGACTATCTAGAAAGTAATACAATTTCTGCAGGTAATAAAATTCCTTTCTAGTGAGTTGTATTCTCTACTAACCTGGATGTTTGAATCACATATAACTGACTGACAAACCTTGTCATTATTTACAGTAACGTAAAAAAAAAAAATGCACATTTTGCACATTTTAAAATAAAAGTACTGCTTTACACATGTAGGTGCCATTAAAATCGCCTCTTTAATCTGTATTTTCTTTTAATTTTTCTTCTTTATGGATTTCCAAGTGACATGATAATACAATTCTCTCAACATCCAGTCCATTAACATAGTGCAGTGACTGTTTTTTAAGCCTTCATTTGTATATTTGACTTTCATTTACATCCCAGAAGGTCCACAGCAAGTATTAGTGGTCAAGAAACACTTTTTAAAAATATAATCAGGAATGATCATAATGGAGATGTGCACAGCATGTTTCATTTATTTATTTTAAGTCACAGCATCAATGGTTATTTGTGACAGAAGCAAGGCTTAAATTATAGTAATCAAACACACTCTGACGCTGTTCTGCAACCGCATTAACTGCTTATGCCACACTACCACCTCAAAACACAGTAGGTAATTCTGCCTATGATTTTCTCATGGCAAGGGAGAAAATCACCAACATGGCCATTCTGGACAGAAATATAATCACTAAGTACACCCCGGCAAAAAGGGGAAATTATCAAAGGACTGGGGATGTGAAATGGTCCTTGAATTTTCAGGACAAAAAAAGCATTCTTGTTCTGGCTATGTATCAACTCCTTTTTCTCAAGTCATATGTGGCTACATTGTTTTGTGGGGATTATTTTGTGGTTGACTACACTTCATACTTCCTATGGTAGGTTTTGTGCTTATGGCAGTATATTAGTAATTATATATTAGTGATGCCTTAGTGAGCGAATAAACGTACTTAAAAAGTAATCCATTTATATACAGTCTATTGATTTTAAGAAATTAACTGTATTACCAATTGTAACTGTATTACTAATTGTAACTGTAATTTCATATTTTGTTTTCTAGTTATGGAGCAAACCAGCTGCTAGATTGCTCAGGCAGGGTATTTCTAGTGCCGGTCCCAAGCCCGGATAAATTTTGAGGGTTGCGTCAGGAAGGGCATCCGGTGTAAAACATTTGCCAAATAAAGTATGCGAGTTCATAATAATTTCACCATATCGGATTGGTTGCGGCCCGGGTTAACAACGACCGCCACTGTTACTGGTAGCAAACAGGGTACCAGCGGAAATTGGATTACTGTTTGCCGAAGACGAAGAGGAGGGAAGTGTGTGAGGAGACAGAGAAATCAGGAGGGGCCAGAATATAGCACTGAGGGTAGCAACCCTAAATGTAGGGACGATGACAGGGAAAGGTAGAGAGCTGTCTGATATTATGCAGAGGAGATAGGTCGATGTTTTGTGTGTGCAGGAGACAAAGTGGAAGGGTAGCAAGGCTCGATGCATTGGTGCAGGGTTCAAACTGTTCTACCTTGGTGTGGTTAGGAAGAGAAATGGAGTTGGTGTGGTCCTGAAGGAGGACTATGTAAAGAATGTCGTTGAGGTGAAAAGGGTGTCAGATAGGATAATATGTCTGAAGCTGGAAATTGAGGGTGTAATGGTGAATGTTGTTAGTGGCTATGCACCACAAGTTGGCTGTGACTTAGAGGAGAAGAAGAGAGATTCTGGGGGGAGTTAGATGAAGTGGTTGTTGAGAGCATTCCCAGAGAGGAGAGACTGGTGATTGGTGCAGATTTCAATTGTCATGTTGGTGAAGGTAATAAAAGAAGATGAAGAAAAGTGATGGGCAGGTTTTTGGTGTTAAGGATAGGAACCTAAGAAGGACAGATGGTGGTGGATTTTGCAAAGAGAGGATGGAAATGGCTGTGGTTAACACCTATTTCCAAAAGAAGGTCCGCAATAGGGGTTGACTTATAAGAGTGGAGGGAGGAGCACAACAAGGTAGACTACATCTTATGTAGAAGAGGTTGCTTGAAAAGAGATTGGTGATTGTAAGGTAGTGGCAGTGGGAGGTGTAGCTAGGCCAGCATCGGATGGTGGTGGTGCAGGATGGCTCTGGTGGTGTAGGAAAAGGAAGAGGACAAAGGGGCAGAGCAGAGGACCAAATGGTGAGAAGTTGAGAAAGGGAAGAATGTTGTAGGAGCTCAGAGAGGAGCTGAGGAAAAGGGCTTTGGGGTGATGGGAAAGAGCTCCCAGATGACTGGGTCCAGTAGCAGCAACAGTAATTAGACAGACAGGTCGAAAGGTACTTACTGGGTGGTGTCTTCTGAACAGGCAAAGGCTGAAAAGGAAACCTGGTGGTGGGAACGAGGAAGTGCAGGAGGTTTTAGAGAAAGAGGTCAGCAAAGAAAGAATGGGACAGGGACAGGACTAAAGAGAGTAGGCAGGAGTGCAAGGAGATGCGGCACAGGGCAAAGAGGGAAGGTAGCAAAGGCAAGCAGAAGGCCCTACCGATGAGTTATATGGAAAGGTTAGACAAGTAGGGAAGGAGAGAAGGAGTTGTATCTGCTGGCGAGACAGAGAGATAGAGCTGAAAAGGATGTGCAGCATGTCAGGGTGATCAAGGATAGAAAATGGAAATGTACTGGACAGTTGGAGGAGAGGGTGAGGGAAGAAGATGGAAGGGAGTATTTGCGAGGAGTTGATGAATAGTAGAAAATGAAAGGGAAAGAAGGTTGGATGTCATAGAAAATTGTTTAAACATAAAACGGAATGTAGCAAAGAATTAGCGAGGATGTAGTGAGGAAAGCTTTGAAAAGGATGAAGACCGGAAAGGCAGTGGGACCTGATGACATACCGGTTGAGTATGGTATGGAAAAGTCTAGGAGAGCTGGGAGTGGTGTTTTTTGACTAGATTATTCAATGGAATTCTGGTGAAGTGAGAGTATGCCCGAGGAATGGAGGGGAAAAGTTGACTTGTACCGATTTTTAAGCAGAAGGGTGATGTACAGAGTTGTGGCTCTTACAGGGTCATAAAGTTTGATGAGCCCACACAATGAAGATTTGGGGAGAGAAGCTAGGATGTCAGGTACAGGAGGTGACAGTGTGTGTGACAACGTATGGTTTCATGCCAAGGAAGAGCACCATGGATGCGATTTTTTGCTTTGCGACTGCTGATGGAGAAGTATAGAGATGGTCAGAAAAGAGCTACAGTGCGTATTTGTGGGATTTTGGAGAAAGCTTATGACAGGGTGCCAAAGGAGGAAACTGTGGTGGTGTATGAGGAAGTCTCGAGTGGCTGAAAAGTACATTAGATTAGTGCAGGACATGTGTGAGAACAGCGTGACAGCGGTGAGATGTGCTGTAGGAGTGACAGATAGCTTCAAGGTAGAGGTGGGACTGCATCAAGGATCGACCCTGAGTCCCTTCTTATTTGCTCTGGTGAAGGACAGACTAACAGATGAGTCCAGACAGGAATCGCCGTGGACTATGATGTTTGCAGACGACATTGTGATCTGTAGAGTGAGAACAGGGAAACAGGTAGAAGAGAACTTGGAGAGGTGTAGGTATAATCTGGAAAGAGAGGATGAATGAAAGTCATGTCACTATAGTAAGACAGAATACATGTGTGTAAAGGGAGGCAGGTGGAACAGTCAGGCTACAAGGATCAGTGGTCACAAAGGTACAGAGAGTTCAGATACTTCAGATACTTGGGGATCAACTGGTCCAAGGAAATGGGGAGTGTGGAAAGGAGGTTAAAGAAGACAGTTCAGGCAGGATGGAGTGGGTGGAGAAGAGTGTCCAGGAGTGCTGTGTGACAAAAAAGGGTGAAAGCAAAAGTGAAAGGAAAGATTTATAAGAGAGTAGTGGGACCAGCCTTGTTGTATGGCTTAGAGACAGTGGCACTGACAAATAGACAGGAAGCAGAGCTGGAGGTGGCAGAACTTAAGATGTTGAGGTTCTCTTTAGGGAGTGTCTAGGGTGGACAGGATTAGGAAATGAGATGATCAGAGGGACAGCACAGGTTGGAAAATTGGGAGACAAAATTTCGAGAGGGAAGACTGAGATGTTTGGACATGTGCAGAGGAGGGATAGTGGATATATTGGTAGGAGGATGTTGGAGATGGAGCTGCCAGGCAAGAGACGGAGAGGAAGACCAAAGAGGAGTTATTCGGTTGTGGTGAATGAAGATATGCAGGGAGTTGGGGTGAGAGTAGAGGATGTGGAGGACAGGGTGAGGTGGAAACGTTTAACTCTCTGTGGTGACCCCTGATAAAGGGAGAAGCCGAAAGAAGAAGAAGAGGTTTTCTAGTTATGGAGCACTGTTTACAGGTATTCTGTTACTCCCTAATACAGGGAAAATCACATAATATGCTACATAATATTTAGTTAGAAATGTAGAGTAGAATTTACATTAGCAGTGAGTTGCAATAGGGAGGGGGGAATTGTGAGGAATTGTGTTAAATTGCTTTTTTACAGAAACTGTAAATTTTTCCTCTGGGAGGGTAGGGCCATCTCCCTTCCTTGCTTCCACAATCCCTGCACAGGATGAGAGAATTCACATACTACAATAAAGGAAACATTTCTGTGTGTGCTTGCATAGAAAAGGTGATATGAAGTCAATTTTAAAAAGTTTAAAATGATGACAGCAGTGATCTACAGTGATGGGTTATTAAAGAAAAAATGCAATCAATTCTACAAACCCTGACATCCACAAGCATGTAGCAATTTATTATTTTAGAAATGAATTTTTGGTAAATGTAATTTGTGATTTAGCATGATCGATCAGTACAATCAGACACATTTCGTACTTTTAATGCTAGCAGTTGATTAGCACAAAATTTTCTTAGATTACTTCGTTCTTAGTCTCCGGTATGGATGCATTGTGTCAAAGTGAAACCAGGATGCCACATACATGATTATGTATCTTGATGTCTAACATGGCGTGGGGCTGTTGAAATACTTTCTACACACCAACAGGTCAGATTGTCCAGTTTAATGGGCAGGAGACAAAAGCTAAAGAGAAAAGGTCGGTACGAAAACAAATGCAGATATTGATAAGTGAATTTAGTGCAGTTAGGGAAGATTTAATATATATAATATTAATTTATTATGTCTGCAAACACAGCTGTGTTGTTTCATGCTGACAAATAAAACAACACTACAGCAACACTATAGCCTTTCTGTCTCTCTGACACTGGCACTCTTGGTTTACACCCATGTCCCGGACTGGATACTATGGCAACCTGACTCCTCCTCTGGGTGTGTGGGGAGTTTTCAAATGGTGCGTCAGGAATGCTGTTGTGTTCAGGAGAAGCGGGAAGCATAGAGGTGCGCCCATGTGAGCGAAATATAAGCAGCTAGGCTTCCAAGTACAGTTAATAAGTAACAGTGAGCTAATATTAGGATATTATACCTACTAAAACGTGAAAGTTTGATAAAAGGACCAGATCTCCAACTATCAAAGTTTTTTTTTTAGAAACTGCAGTTACCAGACTTTGCAGAAAACCTTCAAAATGGGTGAAGATGCCGCTCGAGCAGACCAAAGTTCATCCAGCCTCCCTGCTCCAACTAACGCTGACTCCAGCACAGGTCCAGCCGTGGAAGCCCAAGATGTTTTAGTACCCAGTTCAATTCCTTCTTCCCCAACTCATACACTCACCCGCAGGAGCTCAAAACTACCAAGCAGCCCAACGGGAACAGGAAACCAGGTGAGTGCCATTACAGTCGTGGCACTGCTTGATCAGCTGGTGGTGATGATTGAGGCTGTGCAGGAGAACCAGCGACGCATGGAGAAGCGCCAAACTGACCTGGAGGGCACCGTGCGGGCTGTCCAAAGTGACTTGACTCGCCTAACCAAGAGCCATACATCCACAATGGCAGGTGTCAACAAGCTGCTTGAGCGTTCTCGCAAGACCAGCGGCTATGTCAAGGAGGTGCGAGAGCGCCTGGAACGCCAAAGTGGTCAGGTGAAGAGACTGGAGGCCAACCATGCACACCTGCTCAAGAGGAACCACTTCAAAGTGCTCATCTTCCAGGTACAACACCAGGTTCTGTTTACTAAGAAATAGAGGTTCATTGACAATGGTTTAAGTTTAATTCACTCAGATGTATACTACCTGAGCCAATATTATCTAATTTTCATATCTGTTCCTAGCAACAGGTACAAACACACTCCCATGCAATCCATCTGATATCAGGTGTGTGTGCAAAGGTGGGAAAGCAAATACAGGCCATGTGACAAAGACTAACATCAGCAATTTTAGTCATATAAAAACTGATCATTAAAAATTTCTGCTCCAGTATTAGCAAATATGTAGCTGATCATTTAGAGTCAATTAGATTATATGTGCCTGCTAAAGCACAAACAAAATAATCTACGTCATATTCTACGTATTAGCAGGTTAAATATGTGTACTAGAAGGAATGAGGAATATATGTGTGTGTGTGTGTGTGTGTGTGTGTGTGTGTGTGTGTGTGTGTGTGTGTCTGTGTGTGTGTGTGTCTGTGTGCGTGTGCGTGTGTGTGCGTGCGCGCGTGCGTTAAACCGAGACAGTGTTGATCCCTGTGGAGTTCTCATTTGTCATCTTCACATACTGCACAATAATGAATAGCTATGCTTGTTTACCTTATATTGGTTGGCTTTCTCTAACTGAAAAGTTGCTAACTGAAATCACCATTGTAAGGTGTGCACTCTTAACCTGTTTGTGGGTGTGTTTGTTTTTGATAATCCTTGTGATTGTAAAGAGAGGTGCACTGTGGCATATGTATTCTTAAAGGCTGGATTTAGTGTCAACTGTAGCAGCAAAAGAAAGCTGTACTTTTAAGCCTATCAGCTCTTATCTGCTTGCCTCAGGGCTAGATACTGCTTGGTTACCCTATCACCTGAGCATGCAGAAACACTCCTGAAGGGGTATTAAAACTTTTTAGGGATCTAAAAGCATTCAACCATCGCTGCAGTTTCTCTTACATTCCATTACGTGTTCGGTGAGTTTCTTCCTACCATTGCCTGTAAGTGTTGTAACCCGCACTGCTTTCTTTCCATGTTGTGAATTGACAATAGTTCAGAGTTGATAGTGTTCAAAATGTATCTAGGTACTCCTCTCAAGTGTTTTAGTTGTATAACTGAATAAATCTGTTTGCAAGTTATTTTAAGTGGAAATCATGATGAATGCTATAATTGTTTTTTACACTGCATGCATTCAGTTTATAGGTGGGAAGAATAGGGTGGGGTCAATCACAGTTTATCACCCCTAGCATTTATGAATTCCTTTGCAGAGCTCTATGAAGGCAGGTGGAGTTTCTAGTGTCTCACAAATCCAATAAAACATGCTGTAGCTTGTATGGACATGCAGATGCAGGATGTGAACTACAGCAGGTTGGATCATTTGCTCAGCTGAACAATTTCAGGTTAATACAAGTCAAATGAAGCACAAAGATCTGATATTTAAGATAAATGTTCAAATATGATACATGCCCAAAATGTTTCCATTGAACTCTTAAGATCATGCATAGTAGCATTGTGTAAGAAATATATTACAGAGAAAAATATTGTTTTATTTGATTTTAGTTTTTATTGGCACGGAAGTGTTTTGCTCAGAGATGTCTTCCGACATGAGCATTCTCATTGTCACCAAAAAAAGTGACTGAACTCGTTTTCAAAACCGTATTCACTATATTGGTCCGTGTACATATGATAGTAGGGAAAACTAATGTCAGATTTCAGATTAGTAGTATATATATCAGTATTATATTATATATCAGATTGAACTTTACTCTTATTTTTCTGGGGGGGTTGAACAAGAAGACTAGAAAGGACTGTTTTAACAATTTAGATAAGTAAAAATGCAAAAGTTAACTTTGATGTTTTCGATTAACTACTTTTTGATAAGTAGCTTGCAGTGTCAAAACAAAAAGTCATCACATCGCAACATATGTAGAACAACATCTTTAAAGAACTGACTATGAACTAATATGTTGTTTTGCCTATGTGTAAGTTTGAAACTGTTATCAAATGGGTGTGTGCTCTGCTACAGCACACAGTTTTTCTACATTTTGACATGCTTACAGTCCCACACCAGGTGTGGTCTTAAAATCACACAAGCCGTAACTAAGGTGTCAGGTTTCTGTTTCCAGTATACCTTTTCTCTCATTTGTTTTTAAGGCCGTGCTTTTTTTTTCAGGATACTGTACTACCAAACAGACAGTATTTAAAACAATATTTTTTGTTAATTCAAGTAAATGCTCAGAGATTGTGCTTGAATCCAGCTTGTTCTGAGGAAATAAATAAATCAGTATGCTAATTTCTGTCTTTGTGGTTAATGCAAATATAGGTCAGAATAGGGCACACACCCTTCTTTGCCATCATGGTTTGTGCATTACACAGTGTTATTTAAGGTGGATGGTGAATTTGAAAGAAAACAACCTTCAGAATGTGTTTGTATTTGGAGTGACAGGTCTGCCATTTGACTACATTGTTACCCTTAACATGTTCTAACGAGCCAAATTAATTGCAAATGATCATGAGATAGAGGGACTTCGTTGCTGCCTGTTTGAGGCCTGTGTTTGTTGTGATTATTCCTGTGTAGGTACTTATTCCAGTTAAGATTTCTGTACATTTAATGTAATTGCTCTTGGACACAACAATATTTAATATGTTGTTACTTTTAATACTGTACAGTATATACACACATACAGAATGTTCTTTCAAAGTTTGGTGATATATTACTTTAAGGTGAAAATTAGGTTGCTGAAGTGGGAAATGAGCTAGGCCCATGGTTACAGCAAATTTGCCATGAACTGTACAAAGCAGTGTTATTGAATTGAACATTATAAATCAGGTGGCTCATGGACCATGTAATGTAAATGAACCCATAATTTTGTGCAGTACATAATACAGACACAGCCCCCACCAGGGACTGGTGAGAGCATTGAAACTGGAGTATTGATACTTCAAGAAACACATATGATGCGCTACCCAAAGTTAAGGTGCAAGGAGACCATATGTTTGACTTTAGCAGTGTCAGGAGGCTGTATGTCTGAGAATTTTGGTGCTGGGGAGCTGGCTAAAACTTAACAGGATGCAACTAAATCATGGGATACGAACCAGGGAGGTTCAGAACTACTAACAAGTGTTCTAATTCTGAGTCTATCTCATTCATATCCCACTACACCGAAGTATGGTTCCAGCTGCGTTTCATAGTTGCATCTGGTCTCCTAGTGTCTCCTCTGGTCTCTATTATCTTCATCTCAACAGAGGCTCCTGAGTCTCAGCAACCCTCATTATGGGGCTGGGTCTCTGTGCCCCCCGCATTACACGACTCAAGAAAAATATATTTTATATTTTAATTATACTATTTTGAGTGAACATAAATAAATATAAATTAAAATGAAGATACTAAAAGAATAAACTAAGAATAAAAAAAACACATACTGTGAATAAATGTATCTGTATATCTGATGTTTACGTTTAGTCATTTGGCACAAATTCTTATTCAGTGACAAAAAAAAGGGGGAAACAGTAACCACGATGCAAATACCAGATGAGCTTAGTATTCATTGCCAGTCAGACTAGAGACTAACATGGAGGTTTTCAATTACAAATACTGAGAGCTTCAGGATAAAATTGCATACAAAGAGCAGGTAAATAAAGGTGCAGATGACAGAAGAAATATTATCCTAGGTATTGTTTGAATGGGTGAGTCTTCAACCTTCTGTGGAAGGAAGAAGAGATGCTGAGGCGTTCTGACTGGTAAGCTCTTTCCACCAATGAGTATCAAGAACATCGAAGCATTGCAATCAGGCCCTGTAGGCATTGACTTTAACTCAGAGAAGCATGTACCAGATGCATTTATGCTGAAGACCTCATTTGGAAAGTAGGTGTGTAGCTCTTAATCACACTATGTAAATAAGGTGGAACAGATATGTATGCAGCCTGAAAAGTTAGGACAATAGTAATCAGTTTTAATCTGGCTGTATAAGGATCTCATGTAAAGCAGTTACATGAGAAAACTTTGGTAGATTGTGAAATAGACAGGCAGCAGCATTCTGAAAGCTCTTTAGTGGATCAATACGAGATGTCAGAAGGGCAGTTAATTTTCAAACTTGGGAGGTGGATGGAAGGAAAGAAAAGTAGAGCTGAGTATCATCCATGTAGCAGTAGGTACTGAGCCCATGATTTAGCGTACAAGGAGAACAAAAGTGGATCTGGAACTGACTCCTGAGGACCTCCTGTAATAATCCTATGAATCTATGAATTGATGAAAGTAAACCTCACCATGCTACCTGGTAGGATTGATCTTGGAAGCATGAGGAGAACCATGCAAGTACATGGCCTCAACCATAGCAAGATTAGAATTTGATTCATAGTGTTAAATGCAGCAGACTGATCCAGAAGGGTAAGTACTGTATACATGGTGTTTTCCTTGACTCTATAAAGTGCTTCAGTTACTGCAAGGAGAGCAGTTTCTATAAAACACTTGCCTTGTCACCAGACTGGTTGGTATCAAGGAGGACAGCTGTCCAAATACAGCACCTCACGGGTTTTGGACAGAAGTGCAAAGTGGGACATTATCATTATCTTTACCGCTTTGTGAAACCAAGTCTACTGTATTCAGTTTGATCATAACTGGTCACAAGATTCCTTTTATTTTTCGTAATCTGAACTGGTGTCCTGTGTACACCCCACCAGTCACCAAAAAATGACTGGACACCTGTTCAGGGAGGCCCTGGTAGGCAGGGTAAACCCAGAAGCAGGAAATACAAGGGAGGGCAGGGCAACACGATCCAGGCACAAGGCTGGATTCTGGCTCAGGATTCGCCACAAGTGGCTCAGGGGCAGAGCTCAGCACAGGCAGCTCAGGAGTGGAGCTCGGCACAGGCAGCTCATGGGTGAAGCTGGGCCCAATGAGGCCCAAGAGAAAGGTCGGTGCAAGTTGCCTGACTGGGCGAACCGATGTCAAAGGCCTTAGTGCAGAAGCCTCCAATACAGAGCAAACGTGCTTAGGTACGGAGCCAACATGCTTGGGTACAGAGCTAGGTGGTGCTAGTTGCTCAGGTATGGAGCTAATAGGCGCGGTGAGCTCAGGCACGGGGCTAGGCGGCGCTGTTTGCTCAGGTATGGGGCTTGGGGTGCGGCGTGCTCAGATATGGAGCTAGGCGGCTCTAGTTGCTCAGGTACGGAGCTTGGAGTTGTGGCGTGCTCAAGTACGGAGCTAATGGGTGCGCCGAGCTCAGGTACAGAGCTAACCTGTTGAGGTACAGAGCTTGGACTGAGGAGCGAAGAGACATACCTCGTCCTGTAATTCCTCATTGAGGCCAAGTGTGAAGAGGTCCATTAACGCCTGGTCATTAAACCCAGAATTCATGGCTAACTGTTTGAACTCAGTCACATCTTCAAGCACCTTTCTGGGACCTTGTCTGACCTCAAAGACCGCAAGAGGTTCAGGTGAATGGGCCTGAGGCTGGGGGCCCACCATGCTGGGGTGGATGGAAGCAACAGCGTGTTCAAATCCTGGGTCATAGTAAGCGGCTGGAACCAGCATCCCAGGCTTAGACCGGGAAGGGCACCGACGCTTTCTATGGTGGGGAGTAGGCAGCTCTACGGGGTCAGGATGCCAACACTGGTCACTGACAGAGCCATAGAGACGGGCCGCCAAAAGCTATCCGGGACCTGGGTAGAAATACCCACCAATTGCGGCAACTGGGGACCTCCAAACTGGAGATCCAGGAGCTAATGCTGGGTCCTTTTACTGGTCGCTCCATCCTGTTACGGTTCGCCATATTAAAAAGATAACAAACCGTGAAAATAAAGGAAAAAAGGATTTTAGGACCCAATTGCTGTTAACTCCAGATGGTAGGGGTGAACCAAAATACAAATAAATAAATGAAGTAAAAAGGTTCACCAAAAGACAGGTAAAATAAAACAATAAAGAAAACCCACTGCGCCAACGGCATAAGGGTCATTGCATGCTCAAAGTGCTGGAAGCCCGGGCGGGGCAAGAAAAAGGACGAGACTTAATAAAGAACAGCATCCTTTTCATCTCCTGATCACGGAAGAGAATGAGTGGGGTGACTATGTGAGCGAGGGAAAAGGAGGGGCAAGTCTCGCAGTCACGAGCAAGGCTCAAAAACAGCCGAAGTCATCCTCAATGTGAACAGAAAATAAAACTGGCCCTGCACTAGCTTCTAGGCCCTAACTTTATCTGGGCAGCCTCCCGACTGCCCCTGACTATCGTTCTACAAGTCGTCAGTCTACCGTTCTCCCTAACAAAACCAGAAAAAGTGCACAAAAACGAAGCAAAAGAGCCGTATGAGGGTTGGTGCAGCACACCAAAGTGATAGCGGTGCTGAAGCAAAGATGCAACACCAGTGTGAGCCTAAAGGTGTGCTTAAATAGGCCCACCAACAGGTGCTGCCACTATCAAGCATAATGGCAAATTGGACCTGGCGCATGCATGATCGCGCTGAGCATGCTCACGCTGCCATGTAGGGTCGAAGCAGGCCTCCAGCGGTCTAAGCGTGACCGTTAATAGTTTCACACTACCACACGGGTGAACTAGTATTTCAGCTTGTTGTGGTATGCTCTGTAGGTGTGAAATAATGAATATATGTATTTACAACTATTTGTAATCAGCTGTCTTGACAAATAAGACACACAGAACTATGTAAAACAGCTGATAGCTGCTCTGTGTTACTACAAAAGGAAGACTTCTGATAGCTATACTGTTTGTGGGAAAAACCTGTCATGTTTGTGAAAGCAACTTCTCAGGCTCTTTCAAAATCTCTTGATGGGAATTTCACAATGAGAAACTGAGAGAATCAGCGCAACAAATGAGACAAAATTATTAACCTTGGTCATGTACCATCACTAATCACTTTATTATATACACCTTTAATATATACAACATTTTGTCATCACTGACTATATGGAGGCACTTTGTAGTTCTACTATTATAGAATATAATCCATCTGTTTCTCTACATACTTTGCTAGTCCATTTACACTGTTCTCTAATGGTCAGGACATGCACAGGACCACCACAGATCAGATATTATTTGGGTGGTAGATCATTCTGAGCAGTGCAGTGATAGTGTGTATTAAGCTGGTATGCTTGCATCAGACAAAACAGTGCTTCTGGAGTCAACAGCATTACACACTGTAGAGGGAGAAATATGAAAATCCTTCAATCCTTTGTTCTTTAAGGTACATGATTTTTAAGCAGTTCAGTACTTTTCTCATGCATTTGTTGACAAACTGGCAAATCATGATTACAATCACCTGTTGACATCTCCTGTTTGAAATCACGTCATTATTTATTTTTATGCCTAATTACTAACCCTAATTGCTGTTTTCCCAACCTTTTTGTGTTGCCGACCTGAAAGAAGTGTTTTCAAAGTGTTTTCAATCAATGGGATGACAATCAGGTATGAGTGGGCACGCTGTTTATTTTAAAGAACAGGGATCTATCAAAGTCTGCTCTTCACAACACGTTTGTGGAAGTGAATCATGGCATGAACAAAGGAGATTTCTGAGGACCTCAGAAAAAGAGTTGTTCATGCTCATCGGGCTGGAAAAGGTTACAAAACTATCTCTAAAGAGTTTGCACTCCACCAATCCACAGTCAGAGATATTGTGTAGAAATGGAGGAAATTCAAGACCATTGTTACCCTCCCCAGGAGTGGTCGACCAACAAAGATCACTCCAAGGTGTGTAATAGTTGGCGAGGTCAAAAGGGACCCAGGGTAACTTCTAAACAACTGAAGGCCTCTCTCACATTATCTAATGTTGATGTTCATGAGTCCACCATCAGACGACTACTGGACAACAATGGTGTGCATGGCAGGGTTACAAGGAGAAAGCCACTGCTCCTCGAAAAGAACATTGCTGCTCGTCTGTCTTTGCTAAAGATCACATGGAAAATAGTACAGTTCCCGATGCATTCACTGCACATGGGTGCAAGGTCAGTTGCTGAGCTGGTAGTAGTAGCAGATAGCAGCAATCTCACAGTCCATAGCTGAGTTACAGTTCTGGCAGCGGGTTCATACCCCAATGACCCCTTCAGGTCCTCAGTTTATTCTCCTGGAGTTTTTTTTCCCACCCTTCTGGCAAGATAGAGTGGTGACCCACATGACTGTAGGGGCTACATCCAGTGATGATTTCAATATACAGTGGTGCTTGAAAGTTTGTGAACCCTTTATAGTTTTCTATATTTCTGTATAAATATGACCGAAAACATTGTCAGATTTTAACACAAGTCCTAAAAGTAGATAAAGAGAACCCAATTAAACAATTGAGACAAAAAATATTATACTTAGTAATTTATTTATTAAGGAAAATGATCCAGTATTACATATTAGTGAGTGGCAAAAGTATGTGAACCTTAGCTTTCAGTATCTGGTGTGACCCCCCTGCGCAGCAATAACTGTAACTAAACGTTTCCTGTAACTGTTGATCACTCCTGCACACTGGCTTGGAGGCATTTTAGCCCATTCCTCCATACAGAACAGCTTCAACTCTGGGATGTTGGTGGGTTTCCTCACATTAACTGCTCTCTTCAGGTCCTTCCACAACATTTCGATTGGATAAAGGTGAGGACTTTGACTTGGCCATTCCAAAACATTAACTTTATTCTTCTTTAACTATTCTTTGGTAGAACGACTTGTGTGCATAAGGTCGTTGTCTTGCTGCATGACCCACCTTCTCTTGAGATTCAGTTCATGGACAGATCTCCTGACATTTTTCCTTTAGAATTATCTGATATAATTCAGAATTCATTGTTGATGGCAAGCCATCCTGGTCCAGATGCAGCAAAACAGGCCCAAAAACCATGATACTACCACAATCAATGTTTCACAGATGGGATAAGGAAATCTTACAGTCGTATGAAAAAGTTTGGGGCACCCCTGATAATTTTCATGATTTTTCTTTATAAATCATTGGTTGTCCAGCTCAGCAATTTCAGGTAAATATATCATATAGCAGATGAACACCGTGATATTTGAGAAGTGAAATTAAGTTTATAGGTTTTACAGAAAGTGTGCAGTAATTATTCAAACAAAATTAGGTAGGTGCATAAATTTGGGCACCTTTGTCATTTGAATACCTTTAGCACTAATTATTGGAACACAAAATTTGTTTTGTAAGCTCATTGACCCTTGATCTACATACACAAGTGAATCCAACTATGAGAAAGTGTTAAGGTGGCCAATTGGAAGTTTTTCTCCTCTTTGCATCTTCTCTGAAGAGTGGTAACATGGGAGCCTCAAAACAACTCTCAAATGGCCTGAAAACAAAGGTTGTTCAACATCATGGTTCAGGGAAAGGGAAAGGCTCTCTCAGAGATTTCAGCTGTCAGTTTCCACTGTGAGGAACATAGTGAGGCAATGGAAGACCACGGCACAGTTCTAGTTAAGGAACTCCTGAAGTGGCAGACCAAGAAAATCTCAAATAGGCCGAGGCGAAGGATGGTGAGAACAGTCATAGTCAAGCCACAGACCACCTCCAAAGACCTAACAACCTCATCTTGCTGCAGATGGTGTCACTGTTCATCGTTCAACTATACAGCGCACTTTGCACAAGGAGAGGCTGTATGGGAGAGTAATGCAGAAGAAGCCTTTTCTGCAGACACGCCACAAACAGAGTCACTTGAGGTGTGCTACAGCACATTTGGACAATCCAGCTTCAGTTTTGGAATAAAGTGCTGTGTACTGATGAAACTAAAATTGAGTTATTTTGGACATAACAAGGAGTGGAAAAAGACACAGCATCCCAGACAAACACTTGCTACCCACAGTAAAATTTGGGTGGCGGTTCCATCATGCTGTGGGACTGTGTGGCCAGTGCAGGTACTAGGAATCTTGTTAAAGTTGAGGGTCGCATGGATTCCAGTTAATATCTCCAGATTCTTGAGAACAATGTTCAGAATCAGTGACAAAGTTTTTGCACCGAGGCCAACGACCCCAAAGCCTGCTCAAAATCTACTAAGGCCTTCATGCAGAGGAACCAGTACAACGTTCTGGAATGGCCATCTCAGTCCCCAGACATGAATATTACTGAAAATGTGGGCTGTCCATGCTCGGAAACCATCAAACCTGACTGGAACTGGAGATGTTTCTAAAGAAGAATGGTCCAAAGCACCTTCAGCCAGAATCCAGACTGGAAGCTGTATGAAGCGTTTAGTCGGCTGTTATTTCTACAAAAGGAGGATCTACTAAATATTGATGTCATTTTTCTGTTGGGGTGCCCAAATTTATGCACCTGCCTAATTTTGTTTGAATAATTACTGCACACTTTCTGTAAATCCTATAAACTTCATTTCACTTCTCAAATATCACTGTGTTCATCTGCTGTATGATATATTTAACTCAAGTTGCTGATCTGAACAACCAATGATTTCTAAACTAAAATCATGAAAATTATCAGGGGTGCCCAAACTTTTTCATACGACTGTATGCTGGAATGTAGTGTTTTCCTTACTCCAAACATAATGATTTCTTTTAAACCAAAAAGTCTTTTTTTGGTCTCATCTGTCCACAAAACATTGTCCAGGAACCTTCTGGCTTGTCCATGTGATCTTTAGAAAACTGCAGATGAGCAGCAATGCTCTTTTTGGAGAGCAGTGGCTTTCTCCTTGCAATGCTGCCATGCACACTATTGTGTTCTTCTGATGGTGGACTCATGAACATTAACATTAGCCAATGTGAGAGGGGCCTTCAGTTGCTTAGAAGTTACTCTGGAGTCCTTTGTGACCTCGCCAACTATTACATGCCTTGCTCTTGGAGTGATCTTTGATGGACGACCATTCCTGAGGCTGGTAACAATGGTCTTGAATTTCCCTCATTTGTACACATCTGTCTGACTGTGGATTGGTGGAGTCCAAACTCTTTAGAGATGGTTTTGTAACCTTTTCCAGCCTGATGAGCATCAACAAATCTTTTTCTGAGGTCCTCAGAAAATCTCCTTTGTTCGTGCCATGATACACTTCCACAAACGTGTGTTGTGAAGAGCAAACGTTGATAGATCCCTGTTCTTTAAATAAAACTCACACCCACTCACACCTGATTGTCATCCCATTGATTGAAAACACCTGACTCTAATTTCACCTTCAAATTAACTGCTAATCTTAGAGGTTGACATACTTTTGCCACTCACGTATGTGTTATAAATGGCCAAGTACAATATTTTTGTGTCATTTGTTTAACTGGGTTCTCTTTTTCTACTTTTAGGACTTGTGTGTGAAAATCTGATGATGTTTTAATTCATATTTATGCAGAAATACAGAAAATTCTAAAGGGTTCACAAACTTACAAGCACCACTGTACTTTTTCTTTATTGTTTTATTTTTAAATTTTTTTGGTGAAGATTTACTTCTTTTTACTTTTATTATATTTTGGTTCACCACTTCCATCTGGAGCTAACTGTGTTTGGGTCCTAAACATTTATAGTTTTTATTTTCTGGGTTCACCTGTCTTTTAAACATGGCAAACCCTAACAATATGGGCATGTAAAGTGACATTAAAGAGGGAAAAATAAAGGTGATTTACTACCAGTATTAGGTGAATCAGCCCTTTTTACATAGTGCTAAGTTAAATAGACTAAGTTAAACTATATTGGATTAAATTGTTATACTTGATTGGGTGATTACTCTGTCTATGGCCATGCTGAGAGGCATATGCACAAAACCAATTAAAATATAATATACATTACATTGATTTAAATTTGACAATCATTGTTTCATTTCAAACCCAGTGTGCTTGTGTACAAATCCGAAACCACAAAAGCTGTCTTGTTGGCCAATTTGCATACAGCATTTTCATATAGATAATTGTGTTTTCTGAAAACCAGTCAAACTTGCCATAATTATAATAATATATATTTATAATATAATATTATAAATATTTATAATAACAAATATTTGTACTTGTCTCAAAATCTGTATTTTGCTTAAAATGTTGAGATGAATTTACAGTTCATACAAGAATCAGTTCCTTAGAATAATTCTGCATGATTTCTCTTACACAGTACTTCTCTAACTTTGGGGAGTTTAGGTGCAGATTTAATCATGTTAGTCAGCTCAGTTTGTACAAACCTCACATTGCCAACAAATGTCATCCTGAAGTGGACTTCATTTCCTTTGGATTTTTTCCTTATATCGTTTACTTTTCTCTCAGTGCCTTCCCTGTATTATTCCCTTTCACTGTCATTGTGCTGCCTTCCAAATGAAATTCTTCCACTCGGAGGCCTACTGAGGGGTGCATTAAGTACCTGGGCTCCAATTACATAACAAATCTGGTGTACCAGCATGTTTTCAAATATTATGTGTAATATATGTAATCCCTTCCCCCACATACCTACAAACTTCTGCAAAAGCTCTATTAAAAATAAAACAACTTACTGCTGATTATGTAGGCTGAACATTTTACGTACAAAACTTTGCATTTTATTTAAAAAGATATTATATTTTATTACTCAGTTACTGTGCATTACCAGACCAATGGAACTCAATAACAAAGCAAGTGTTATATTTCTTAAGTCACATGTTTTTTGCAAACTCCAGGCAGTCTCTTACTGAGATGAGGATTCTGTCTGGATACTGTGCTATAAAGCCCAGATTGGTGGAGTGCTGTAGTGATGATTGACCTTCTGGAAGTTTCTACACACAGGATCTTTGGAGCTCAGCTAGAGTGACCATTGGGTTTTTAGTCACCTCTCTTACCAAGGCCCTCCTCCCTGATTTACTTAGTTTGGTGTGGCAGCCAGCTCTAGGAAGAGTCCTAGTTGTTCCTAACTTCTTCCACTTAAGAATTATGGAGGCCACTGTGCTCTAAGGAAATTTCAGTGCAGCAGAATTTATTTGTAGCCTACTCCAGATCTTTGCTTCCACGCAATCCTGTCCCTGAGCTCCACAGGCAGTTCTTTCCTCCTCAAGGCTTGGTTTTTACTCTGATATGCATTGTTAGCTGTGAGCTGATATATAGATATATACAGTGGGGCAAAAAAGTATTTAGTCAGTCACTGATTGTGCAAGTTCGCAAGTTCTCCGACTTAGAAAGATGAGAGAGGTCTGTAATTTTCATCATAGGTACACTTCAACTATGAGAGGCAAAATGAGAAAAAAAATCCAGGAAATCATATTGTAGGATTTTTAAAGAATTTAATTGTAAAATATGGTGGAAAATAAGTATTTGGTCAATAAATTTGGTTCAACTCAATACATAACCTTTGTTGGCAATGACAGAGGTCAAACGTTTTCTGTAAGTCTTCACCAGGTTTTGCACACACTGTAGCTGGTATTTTGGCCCATTCCTCCATGCAGATCTGCTCTAGAGCAGTGATGTTTTGGGGCAACATGGACTTTCAACTCCCTCCACAAATTTTCTATGGGGTTGAGGTCTGGAGACTGGCTATGCCACTCCAGGACCTTGAAATGCTTTCTACGGAGCCACTCCTTCGTTGCTTGAACAGTGTGTTTGGGATCGTCATGCTGGAAGACCCAACCACGTTCCATCTTCAAATGCTCTCACTGATGGAAAGAGGTTTTGCCTTAAAATCTCACGATACATGGCCCTGTTCATTCTTCCCTTAACACGGATCAGTCGTCCTGTCCCCTTTGCAGAAAAACAGCCCCAAAGCATGAGGTTTTCAAACCCATGTTTCACAGTAGGTATGGCGCAACTCAGAATTCTTCTTCCTCCAAACACGGCGAGTTGAGTTTTTACCAAAAAGTTCTATTTTAGTTTCATCTGACCACATGATATTCTCCAAATCTTGTTCTGGATCATCCATATGCTCTCTGATGAGCCTGGACATGTACTAGCTTAAGCAGGGAGACACGCCTGGCACTACAGGATCCGAGTCCCTCTCGGCGTAGTGTGTTACTGATGGTAACCTTTTTACTTTGGTCCCAGCTCTCTGCAGGTCATTCATCAGGTCCTTCCGTAGAGTTCTGGGATTTTTGCTCACCGTTCTCATGATCATTTTGACCCCACGGGATGAGATCTTGCATGGAGCCCCAGATCGAGGAAAATTATCAATGGTCTTGTATGTCTTACAATTGCTCCCACAGTTGATTTATTCACACCAACCTGCTTACCTATTGTACATTCAGTCTTCCCAACCTGCTGCAGGTCTACAATTTTCTTCCTGGTGTCCTTCAACAGCTCTTTGGTCTTAGCCTTGGTTGAGTTTGGAGTCTGACTGTTTGAGGTTTTGGACAGGTTTCTATTATACAGATAACGAGGTCAAACAGATGCCATTAATAGAGGTAACGAGTGGAGGACTGAAGAGCTTCTTAAAGAAGAAGTTACAGGTCTGGAAGAGCCAGAAATCTTGCTTTTTTTGTGGGTGACCAAATACTTATTTTCCACCATGATTTACAATTAAATTCTTTAAAAGTCCTACAATGTGATTGCCTGGATTTTTCTTATCTTTTTGTCTCTCATAGTTGAAGTGTACCTATGATGAAAATTACAGACCTTTCTCATCTTTCTAAGTCGAAGAACTTGCACAATCAGTGACTGACTAAATACTTTTTTGCCCCACTGTATATATAAATCACAGTGATAATAAGTAGACAAGCTATTATAAACAGATCTATAAAAGTAAAAAAAATTTTTTAACTTGTATTACACCTGAAACAAAATTAGTATTGGCTAGTGAGCATTGCACTATTCAGGGGTGTGGGCAAATCCCAATGGTGCACTCTAACTTGCTTATATATCAGTTGCCAAGCAGCACATTGTGTTGCCTCTATTTTGGGTGGACTCATTTAGTACAGTATTTAAGTTACAGATAGTCTTATATTTTACGGGAAAAAAAAAAAAAAAACAGCACAATGCTTGCATCCTTCTACTTTCTTGGTTTTGTTCATTCATTGTCTCTCACTCAAAACATTTGCTTCCTCATTCACTTGGGCATGAATTTATGAATTGAGAGGTTTAAGGACAAACTGCTAAGGAATGTTTTTCTTCCACATGCATAATTGTTTAAATTATATGCTTTTCTGTTTAGCACTTTAAAAGTTGCAAATCATTTGAACTATTCAAAGCCTTAGCTATGGTTTTAGTTTCATGTTGTTGATGAGACAGAGGGGTGCTACTATGTTTCATAGCAGCAAAGCCTGAGACATTGGGGGAAAACTGGTTTATCCAGAATGCATGCTGATTTTGTTGCACAAAAGTCTTGATAGATATACAAATATTTCAAAACCTTCTCAATCAATCTGGGATATAACTAGTCCTCTGACCTAAAACATGTAATTTGAAAACTATTTTTCAAATGACCAAGAAAGAATGGCAGTGATTTAAAAGATTTAAATCAACCATAGCATAAAAAAGGTTCAGGATGAGAGTAAACTGAGCTTGGTTATTTCACAGTGATTATGCTTTTGGATTATTGATGAAAAAGAAGAAAAAACAAAGAACCGGATCATTTATTTGCTTTATATGCTTGTAAATAACATATACTAATGTAGAAAAAAACACAGGAAATGAGGAATAACCCATCATCATTTACCCTGGGCTATTTACACAGGTGTACTTGGTTCTCACCTCAGCTTTTGTTAATAATGCTTCAAATATAATGACATAAAATATACTCCATAACCACTGAATATAGCCTTACTTGAATAAAATGTGTCATTTTTGTTCTGGGGAGTACCTTGGCCCAGTTTTTAGACCTTTGTCACAGACTAGTGATGTGTCAGTTGTGACCGATTCGACTCCAAGAGCCAGCTCTTTGAAATGAACAATGGGAGCCGGTTCCTGATTGTGAGCCGATTTATATATTTTTTAATTTATTGTACATTCCGACACATTGCTACTTATTGCACTTCTGGTTAGATTCTAATAGATGCTATTATCCCCTCAGAGGGAATCTTTTCTGAAGCAGGTCAGATCATAACAGAAAGGAGAAGCAGGATCAACCCCTCAAAGATGAGATCCTTAGTTTTTATGAATGCCAATCTTCATTAAAAACTGTAACCTGGATGCTGCTTTTTTTTTTGCACATTTTAATTTATATTTTGTTTTGTTGATGATGTCTTGTTTCCCTGTATATAATTGCAAATTTACAAATAATACACATAATCAGAGACCTGAGACCAGATTGGACCTGTAATTGAGATGGATCCTCGTTTTTGTATTTTATTTTACTGTGAGTATATAAATAAAAACCATATTAATAATAAGAAATATCGGATATTATGTGTTTTTACATTAGTAATTCATTTTACACATAATGTAGTAATAAAATAAGCTACAAAAAATCTAAAGAGCCCCTTGGGAGCCGAAAGAGCCGGCTCTTTTTACTGAGCAGAGCCAAAAGAGCCGGTTCTTTGAAAAGAGCCGGAATTCCCATCACTATCACAGACGAGCATAAAAAAACAAGTTTAAACTGTAAACTCTCCAATAATATTAATAATAATAAAAATTGTCATCACCATCAACATTTTAGGGGATAAAATTGCAACACATTAATTAACATGACAAGCATATCTGCACAAACGTTAAGCTGGAGTTTTGGAGTAATGTTGTAGAACAGGAATTTTGACAACAGGTATATACAGGTCTCTCTGTCTCTATGTATCTGTGTCTGAAGTTTACATATAATTTTGGCAACAAAATATACCACATAGAGATCTGAAATCTTTGTATTACCCTTAATTATATTTTATTGTAGGATTAATTATATACAGTAATATTATGTCAATGTAAAGTCCTCACATTAGAAAGACAAACGTCTTTGTATGTTTGCACTCGTGCATCCATGTGTGTGTGTGTGTGTGTGTGTGTGTGTGTGTGTGTGTGTGTGTGTGTGTGTGTGTGTGTGTGTGGGGGGGGGGGGGGGGGGTTTAAGATAGAGAGTTGGTTAAGTGTGACAAATGTAGAAGTTTGCTGGTAAAGTGTTTGGGTAGAGAGAATAATTTTATGTAAAGAACTATTATTATATTAAAAATATTCAATGCTACCTCATCTCTCACTCTCTTTAACAGCATGTAGTGCCAAGTCAAGGAAGCAGCATGTTCTAACAAATCTCTGTGAAAACCTGTTTAAACCCTCTCACAAGACCTAGCATGTCTTGTATGCAATTTGCTCATATTAATCCAAAGTTTCTTTAATAGTCAGTAGATATATATCCATTTTCAGATTCTGCTTGGAAGTTCATTAAGCAAAGTCCTTAACCTTAAAAGTCTCCAAACAAATGCAAATGCAAACAAAATTTTTAAATAATGGCAAACCTAAATCTAACTTAATAAAAAAAATTCTGATGAGTCTGTCTGCTTTGTTGGCACCAGAACAATGCTTTCCAGGGCAACACCCACAGGGCTGTTTTGTAACAGTAAAGCATATCAAAACCAAACACATTTATGCACCTCATAAGAAGTTTCACAGTAATTCTATAGTATCTCTACTACGAATCTCAACTGTGACACAAAAAGCAAATCTGATATTACAGTCCAAAAAGAAAATACGTCTAAAATAATTGAAAATAAAAATAAGTAAATAAATAAATAAATAACTGTAGAAAAACTACAAGAAACCTAATGGTTCTATAAGGTGAATTATTGTGAAAACATATCCCCTCAAAACAAACAGATATCAGAATGTATTTGGTATCAGTAAGAGACTTGCCATTTTATAGTTTAGTGAGTTAGTCTACCTAACATACCTCATGTTTGCCACTGGTAAGTCCCATGTAGACACCATTTCATATTTTCTTTTCACTTACAGGAGGACAATGAGATCCCCACCACATTGCTAACTAAGGAATCTACAGCAGATCTTGCCTCAACCTCCATTCAGGATGAGACGACTATCTCTCCACGAGCTTCGGTCATCGATGCCAACCACTCCCATGAGGAAGGACTGCAGACCATCAATCTCTCCTCTGATGAAGACGATGGAGCAGCATATCCCCCACTGGAGGGGAATATAGAGCTCGGAGAGGTGCATGAAGTTGACATCCCAGCTGTAGGAAGCGAGCGTCCGGAGTGGTCTCGTGCCGACAAGTTCAAACGGTCCAGCCTGAAAAAGGTAGACAGCCTGAAAAAAGCCTTCTCCCGCAGCAGCATTGAGAAAAAGATCAACAAGATTGTTCCCCCAGAGAGACGCGAGAAGATCATGAAGAGCTTTACTCCGAACCAACCCAAAAGCCCAACCAGCAAAAGCTCATCCTTCCGCGTTTCGCCCATGACCTTCAACGTGAAGAAGGTGAGAGATGGAGATGGAGATGGAGATGAACAGGCCACTCAGGCTGAAAGCATTAGTGGCACAGTGGATGTGCCAGCCATGGGAGGGCCAGATGGTCAGCTTCCCATAGCAGAAGTTCATAACGAAGAGGAAAATACCAATGGGAAAGACCACAGTCCATCCACCCCAGGCAGTGCAGACAGGAGTGCCTCAGTTGTAGAAGAAGGAGAGATCGATAATGGTCCATTGACCAATCATGCAGAAGAAGAAGCATTACAGGAGAGCCAGGAGGCTGGCAAAGAAAATCATGAGAATGGTAATGATAATGGTGGAGATGAAATGGAGGAAAAGTCTAGTCCTGAACCTGCATCTACCCTATCAGCTGCAGTAGCTATCCAGCACTAACATTTATATCTGCATGCTATGGGAAAGATCGAGAAAGATAACACTTGTGTAAAAAGACTTTTACTTTGCCTTACTGGTTACTTTATGGTAATGGGTGAATATTACACTGGACAAAAAAAATCGGAAGTTTTGTTTCCTGAAAAAAAAAAAACCCAAATGTTAAGATTATGATAGACACTGGCATGCTGAACATGAAATAATTTCACATTTGTTGTATCACATAGAAAGTAATAGAAAATATTAAAATGAATGTATTGAATTTAAGCTCAATTAATTAATTAGTCTGCTTTAGCTTTTGACAAATACAAGTCCCTTGTAATGTCATTTAATTATGGTTGTTTTATGAGATGATGATAACCATGTAAAAAGTGTTCAAATTCTGGTTCATCCATCTTCATCTGTCTCAACTGGGCTTTCATGTGGTGGCTTTGGAACTGGCAAACTGTCATCATGTGGCACTGGTCTCATGGCTGAAGGCAGTTTGTGGTATTCAATAGATTTAAATCAGCCACAGTATAATAAGAAAGGTTTAGGGTGATGCAAAGGCAAACTGAGCTTGGTCCCTTCACAGCGGTCCAATGTTTAGCACTGATCATTAAATGAAAACCAAGGAAAGAAAAAATAGAACTGGATCATATATTTGCTTTTTATATGATGGTTTACAGGGTGGTATAGTTGTTCAGCAGTTAGTGCTGTCGCCTCACAGCTCCAGTGTCCCTGGTTCGATCCTGACCTTGGACTCTTTTTGCATGTCCTCCCCATGTCAGTGTGTGTTTAGTCCAGGAAATCCATGTTTCCTCCCATATTCCAAAGGCATGCAAGTTAGGTTAATTGGTGTTTCTAAAGTGCCCTTAGTGTTTGTATGAGGCTGTGCAGCCCTACGATGAATTGGTGCCCAGTTTAGGGCTGTTTCTGCCTTGTGCCCTATGCCGCCAGGCACTGGCTTTACCGCAACACTGACCAAGATTAAGCGGATAAGAAAATAAATGAACGAATGCTATAAAACATAATAACAAAGGAATAAGAAGTAATATGGATTATTTATGCAGGTGTGCTTGGGCTGCTTGTGTTAATGCTTAATATATAGTATAATGAAATTTTAAAAATACACCGCATCCACTGAATTAGATACTACATTAATGAAACATTTTATTTTTGTTCTGGGGAGTGTCAAGACCTTGAGGTGTAGTGGTCTAGTAATAGTGGTAGACTTTTGTCACAGATGTTGTGAGTTTAAACTCTAAAATGTCCACTAATAATAACAATAATCATCAACATTATAATCATTTTAGAGAACAAAATTGGAACACGTTAACATGACAAAAAGATCTACACAAATGGTGTGGCATCTTCATCTGCTTCAACTAGGTTCCCCACCTCTGGTGTCTTCACTACTTGTAAATTGTCATTATGTGGCACTGGTCTCAGGACTGAAGGTGTTCAAAAGATTTCTTATTTTTAGTAGAGAAGTCAGATACAGTGGTCAGACAGATGTAACAGCCCATCACAAGATCCTTCTATTCTCGCCATATCATTAGGACTGCAGATGGTACTAACTTCCAAGCACCTCTGAGCCAAGCTCTCAAGTTGTCTGCACGTTACACAGTAAATGTGAGGAGCTCAGGGTTTGCCTTCATCACCAATTTTACACCCATAGGAGAGATCATAAGTGTATACTCGCGACAGACGTAACAGTGACTGCTGTGACATTGATAAGACAATTCTGTTGTATTAAATCTTCCTGCAGACACTAAATCCTATTGATATTATATTCACTATGTTATTGTCCGAATAACGTGTGCATCAGCGTGTGTAAACAGCACCTGTACCTGTCAGTAACTTTTATGGCCTGGCTACCAGCATCTAACCTGACTGAGCATGCCCATTCATGCCAATATTTCAAGACAATATTTGCATAGCACGTACACTGAGTGACATGATTTGACTGTTCAAAACAGCCTGCTTTGTGGATAACATACTAATAGACTTAAAATATCACAAGAGCAGTTTATATCTACAAAACAGTACCTTACATTAAAAATTTTATGTGATTTTCATGATCAGCAGCCATGCAAAAAATACATTTACCGGTAATACAACAAAACGTTTTCAGGAAGCAAAATCTTCATTGCACAACGTTGTGTAACAGATGGATTATCTTATGACACCTTTTGGTTAGCATGAAAATGGTATATTCTTTATTATTGTTTTTTGCCTTAAAACTTTTCTGCATGCAATCAAATTCTTCAGCCCTGTATTTCTTGGAACAACAAATTTATGATAGACTGTACCGTAGTAGCAATCTAATAAGAGTCCATCCAGGCTAAGAGAAACAGTGTGTAGAGAATCCAATATATTTTCCTATTTCTATTCTATTACACTTTCTTAAACTGCTTTTTCTGTATATTCGGACCTAAAATCTTCATTTCATTTCAGTTGGCCCTAGTACTTTTGAGTAAGCTCATAATGTTTGTTACTGTTCATTACTTTCAGGGAAAAACAATGTACTCAGTGTAAAGTGATTATTTCACTGTTTTACAGCTTTAAATAAAGTACATATCATGGGTTTAATAGGGTCTTGTTGTGGCATACATTTACTTGTGCTTTAAAAAAGTTACAAACAAATCAACAACTTGTAAATAAAACTTGGAAAATTGGAAACTTTCCATACTATGTTTACTCTGCATGGGAGGTGTGGAGGCTCCCTTAATTTTAGAAAATTTTAGAAAGTTTAACCTTACACTGAAGTTAATCTACATTATGAATAAACAATTCAGTGTTTGCCAACTAGTCCAACTGCAATAAAATGTCATTTAAATATTATGGTTGCTGTCATGAGTTGTTGTGAAAGTTTATTTCCAGTACATTATAAACTTATCTCACCCAGGTCTGTTTCATGGCTATTTTTGGCAAGAGGCAAGTTTGCCGACTTAACAAGGTTACAAAAAATAGACAAAGTCACATTCATACCTGATGCTGACATAGTGTGTTTTACAGAGCAGCCCGAGTGATCATACAGTCACATTTACAATGTACATAAACATGTACGTACATGTACAGTTTCTATTCATTTACGCAAATTTGAGAAATAGTCCATGATTGACAATTGTTTCTGTGACGTGACGCACATGAAGTTCATTCTGCGATGAAAAACATCAAAGTCATTATAAGATATGCCTGTTCACTCCACTGCCATTTTGGTAACACCGCTGGGCAGTTATTTACAGCCATACAAGACCAGATTCATATCTCTTTGAATGGGGAGAGACCTATACTGTATATCCGAAACTGAAAGAGAAATTAATGATTTATTATTTGATTTATTATTATTATTTGTCCATATTTAGAATCGCTGGTATAATCTGAGAAAAATTTCTACAACTTACTTGCATTGTTGGGTGCAAATAACACAGAAAAATAAGATATTTGAAGGTAATTCTGGCTACTGCGCATCCGTCACTACAAAGGGCTCAGGAGTTGTCACCCCCCTCTCCTACACGTTTACTGATATACTGATATGCTGATTGGTTCTTTCTAATGACTGAGGGGGGCTTCTGTACTACAGTAACATTCATATTTCAACCAGTGACCAGTCCCCTCCTTACATCATGTAACTGATAACAGACAGGGACCGTACATCATCCGGCATTGCAAGTTTAGAGTAGGACTAAACTGCCACCAACCGACGTCTGAAACATGGCGGCTTACCGGTGTAGAATTTCATTACTGGCATAACATTTGTCACATTTTAAGCTTGGCAAGGGTGAGCGGCGAGGTTGGCGACTTTTTTGAGGTAAAATGCATGGAGGAGGGAGATCCATCCTACCATCACAGGTGGTGAAAGATGAGGTTAGACTGTAATATACATTAAGTGTGGAACTGTGGTGGCCTAGTGTTTGATGTACTGAACTACAAACCAGAATGTCCAGGATTCAAATCCGTCCTCTGCCAAGCTGCTATGGTTGGGTCCCTAAGTCCCTAACAATTTCTACTACTCACAGAACCTACTACCTATTCTTAAGTATTGCTTTTGGATGCAGCCTATGTTTTATGTCTTGATTGCACTGAAACTGCATCCAGCCCTGCCCTCAGCCGATTGTGCTGAAAGGTGATCTGCAACCCAAAAGACTGATCAGTCCATCTTTAATAGAGACAGTTATCACTGCACTTACCAGCAATAGTAGCAAAAAAATGTTTGTTTATTTTCTACATGCATGTTTGACTATGGCAATCATAAATATTAGAAGATCGAAAATCGCATGTGGAAAAAATCTGTTAACACTGTTATTGCCATAGTTACAAGCAGTCAAAATACGAAAAGGACAAAAAACTAACATATGCATTTATTTAGCTTGCACAGTGCCTATAAAAATAATAATAATTCTGCATTCCAGCATAAGGACCTTTCTAAAGGAAAATGTCAGGACGTGTGTCAGCATTATGCTGCAAGACAACGAAACTAAGTCAAGTCAGATTTATATAGCGCTTTTTACAATGGAGCGTTGTCTCAAAGCAAATTTACAATTTAGCTTTAGATTATCTTCTAATATCTACGCCCAATCCCAAATTGAGCAAGAATAGGGTGACAAGAAACGTAAGAATGTTTACCATATAAATAAAATGAATGTTTTTAAATGGCCAAGTCAAAGTTCTGACCTTAATTCAACAGAAATGTTGTGAAAGGGCCTAAAGTGCCAAAATTAGTTGAAATTTTTGAGTACAAGCTGATATGCAGGACTGATCAACACTTACCGGAAACATTTAGCGGCAGTTATTGCTGCACAAAGACGTCAAACCAAATACTGAAAGCAAAGGTTCACATTCTTTTGGCACTCACATTTGTCCAACCCCAAATCCGAAAAAGTTGGGACAATATGAAAAATGCAAATAAGAAATATATTAAGTGTCCCTTACATTTCCTTTTACTTTTATTTTATTGGAGACAGTATGAACCCAAAATATTTCAGTTTTTTTCTTGTCAACTTAATTTGTTAATAAACATCCATTACTGCATTTCAGGCCTGCAACACATTTGGGAAAGGGGCAATTTAGAGCTAGCAATGAGGTAAAAAGGCTAAACAATGATGTAATGTCAAAAGGTGATTATAATCATGATTTGGTACAAAAGTAGTATCCACGAAAGGTTCTTCAAAGAAAGCTTGGAAGAGATTTACATATTTCTCCTTGTACAGTGCACAACACCATTCAACAATTTAAGGAATCTGAAGGAATTTTAGTGCATAAAGGGCAAGGGTAGAAGCCTAAACTGAAGAGGCATGATCTCCGCTCCCTAATTTGACACTGCATCAAGAACTATCATTCATCAATAGCTTATAGAACCACTTGGGCAAGGGAGTACTTTACCAAATCTTTTACAAACACTAAAATACAGAGCTACAGTGGTGCTTGAAAGTTTGTGAACCCTTTAGAATTTCTATATTTCTGCATAAGTATGCCCTAAAACATCGTCAGATTTTCACACATCCTAAAAGTAGATAAAGAGAAACCAGTTGTTATGGTTCGCCATGTTGGAAGGTTGATGAACCCTAAAAATAAAATATATTTTATTTATTTTACGACCCAAATGCAATTAGCTCCAGATGGAATTAATGAACCAAAATTAGCAAATGTAAAAAAAAAAGTCAGCGTGGCTGGGGATCAAACCCTGGGCTGTGGTGTTGGTGGTACACAGGCTTAAAACTGATTGCCACAGAGCCACGGAAGCCACACCAGACTAGGAAGCTTTTAAGAGCAAAAGAAAGAGCCGTTCTGGGACAGACTCAAAAGCAGGGCGATAATTACAGGAATAATATTAAAGAAAGGGGGAAACAGATTCCTAACGCGCTAGAAAGTGCTGCAGTATATTAAACCGCTGAAAAGAAAGAAAGCACGAACACTCTAAATGTGAATGGAATGAACGAGAGAGCGAGCGAGCAACTGCGCGTGTGCCGAGTGTGCAGCTCACTCAAGAGGAGAGAGGGAGAGTTATGACGCAAGCGAAAAGCGAAATCATGGGAACTGTCAAAGTAAATAATCTGGCAGCGTGATTTCAAACGCAACAAGAGAAATAAGGCAGAAAGAAACCCTCGAAGCGCTTCATTTGAATGAACGCGATAGCAGGCAGAGGCACCAACTCCCCAATCGCGTAGAGGGGGAACTGAGCAGGAGCAAAAGGGCTGGAGCAGTGAGGGAGAACACGAGGGCCTCACCGCCGGAGCGGGGGAGCCAGGAAGCTGCAGCGGGTGATGGAGAGGTCGGTAACAAGGGTGCCAAAAATGAAAATAAGACTCTGACCCTTCTCTAGATTCTAATAAAAAATACCTCCTGGTCCGTACAATTACTGGCAGTCTACTAACCGTCAGCTACACCACTGTCCCTATCAAAAACTGCCAGCAGAAAAAGGAGATGGTGCCATGTGAGGGCTGGTGCAGCATGTCAAAGCGACAGCATGGCTGACACGAAGTGGTGGTGCAATGCCTGTCTGAGCCCAAAGGTGTGCTTAAATAGGCTCACCAACAGGTGTTGCCACTTACATGTATGTGCCAAAATAGGGCTGGCACATGCAGGATTGCACCATACATGCTCATGCCGCCATATTGGGCATATTGGGCTGGCCGCTAGCGGCCAAATCGTGACTCCTAATAGTACCCCCCCAAGGGGTGTCATCCCGCCCCTTAGCGTACTTACTAACCCCCTAGCCTGACGAACCCGCTCAGGAATGAGCACATTTCATAGAGGGAGGCCCTGGTAAGCAGGGCAAACCCTGAAACGGGGCTGAAAGGGAGGGCGGGGCAACATGAGCCAGGCACAATGCTGGGTTCTGGCTCGGGACTAGCCACAAGTGGCTCAGGTGCGGAGTTCGGCGATGCTAGTTCCTTAGTTGCGAGGCTAATGGGTGCAGCAAGCTCAAGTATGGAGTGGGGTGGCGCTAGCTGCTCAGTTGCAAAGCTAATGGGTGTGGTAAGCTCAGTTACGAAGCTGGGCAGCACTAGCTGCTCAGGTACAATGCTAATGGGCCTGGCGAGCTGCAAAGCTACTGGACACGGCAAGCTCAGGTACGGAGCTACAGGTCGCTAACAGCTCAGGTATGCGGCTTTCGTGCTCAGGAACGAAGCTTAAGGGCGCGGCGTGCTCAAGTATGGAGCTTTCAGGCACGGCTTGCTCAAGTATGGAGCTAACGGACACAGTGTGCTCAGATACGAAGCTGGGCAGCGCCAAGTTACCGACGTGGCATGCTCAGGTACGGAGCCTAAGAGCGCAGCGTGCTCAGAGTGTGCATCCGTACGGAGCTGGACGATGCTATATGCTCAAGTATGGAGCTTACTTACGGACACGACGTGCTCAGGTACGGAGCTTAAGGGCGCGGTGTGCTCCGATATGGAGATGGACAGTTCTAAATGTTCAAGTACAAAGCTTACTTGCCTGCGTGCATGGCATGCTTAGGTACGAGGCTACGGTGTGCTAACTGCTCAGGCACAGAGCTTAAGGGCGTGGCGTGCTCAGGTATAAGACTTGCTTGCTCAGATACGGAGTTTAAACATGCTAAATGTCCCAGCTTCAGAAGAGCCTTGCTTAGGGCCAAGATCTGCTCCCGAATGCCCTGTAGCTTCTGCTCAAGTTTGGGTTTCACACTAGGGTGGACTATGAGAGGTGGCAGTGATGGGAAGTATGCCCTTACCTCCCACTCCCTGGCTCTGGATCTAAGTGACGCAACTGTGCGAATAGCTAGATCGCACAGGGCAGCCAGGGAGGAGGTCGGAAGCAACAGAATCAGGGCATGCTCCACCTTGTCTTCAAGGCCCCTCTCAAACACGGCCATGAGTAGAAGATCGTCCAGACCACACTCTCTGGCCACAACCTGAAACTTCTCGATGTACATGGCCACAGACTCCCTGACACACTACAAAGCGCTGCATTATATTAAACCACTGAAAAGAAAGGAAGAAAGCGCGAATGTTCTAAATGAATGAAGGGGTTCACCACCTGAGCGGGCGAGCCGGGAAGCTGCAGCGGGTGACAGTGAGGTCTGTAACGAGGGCGCCGAGGACAAAAATAAGATTCTGAGTCTTCTCTAGTTTCTAAGATCTGGCAAAAATTACCTCCAAACCTCCTGGTTCATACAATTATTGATGGTCTACTAGCTGCCAGCTACAGTGGTGCTTGAAAGTTTGTGAACTCTTTAGAACTTTCTGTATTTCTGCATAAATATGACCTAAAACATCATCAGATTTTCATACAAGTTCTAAAAGTAGATAAAAAATGGAAGTGTGTCATGGCACAAACAAAGGACATTTCTGAGGACCTCAGGTTTGGGCCTCTAAAGTGTTTGGACTCCACCTATCCACATTCAAACAGACTGTGTACAAAAGGAGCAAATTCAACACCATTGTTACCCTCCCCAGGAGTGGTCGACCAACAAAGATCACTCCAAGAGCAAGGCGTGTAATAGTTGACGAGGTCACAAAGGACCCCAGGGTAACTTCTAAGCAATTGAAGGCCTCTCTCACATTGGCTAATGTTCATGAGTCCACCATCATAAGAACACTGAACAACAATGGTGTGCATGACAGGGTTGCAAGGAGAATGCCACTGCTATCCAAAAAGAACATTGCTGCTCATCTGCAGTTTGCTAAAGATCATGTGGACAAGCCAGAAGTCTACTGGAAGAATGTTTTGTGGACAGATGAGACCAAAATAGAACATTTTGGTTTAAAAGAAAAGCATTATGTTTGGAGAAAGGAAAACACTGCATTCCAGCATAAGAACCTTATCCCACTTGTGAAACATGGTGGTGGAAGTACCATGGTTTTGGCCTGTTTTGCTGCATCTGGGCCAGGACAGCTTGCTATCATTGATGGAACAATGAATTCTGAATTATATAAGAGAATTGTAAAGGAAAATGTCAAGGCATCTGTGCTCAAGAGAAGGTGGCAGCAAGTCAATGACCCTAAGCACACAAGTTGTTCGACCAAAGAATGGTTAAAGAAGAATAAAGTTAATGTTTTGTAATGAACGATTCAAATTCCTGACCTTAATCCAATCGAAGTGTTATGGAAGGACCTGAAGCACACAATTAATGTGAGGAAACCCACGAACATCCCAGAGTTTAAACTGTTCTGTAAGGAGGAATGGGCTTAAATTGCTTTAAGCCGGTGTGGAGGCGGTGTGGAGGACTGGTAGGAGCAATAACGTAGGGATTAATGGTTAGGGTAGGGACTAAGATTTCCTCCTGCTTCTCCCCCTTTCCTTTGCTTTTAGCGATCGCTAGAACACAGTTGCTCCCTGTTACTCGCTCTGTGGCGCCGCGCACTGTATTGCGCCTGCGTGCCTACACTGAGCGACCTTTCTTTTGTTTTTTGTGAGGCTGGAGACGCACTTCAGCGTGCTGCATCTTCCAGTTTCACTTGGCATGCAAGCTGGCTATTGGTTCCTAAACCCACTAATAATTGATTATTAGTTTAACGGGATTGCCAGGGCTTAAAAAATATGGTGACCCGTAACAGCATGCAGCAAACAATATTGGACCCAACGTTAGCTCTGAGACCTCCACCCATGGAGGTCCCCCCCTGCCGCAGACGGCGTCATCAGTCTTTGGTGGGGTTCCGTTTAGCTTTTGGGGGTCTGGCCAGAATGTGTGGTCCCATCAGTGACCTGGATTGGCAACCTGACCCTGCTGAGCTGTCCAGCCCGTGCCACAAAAGATGCCGGCGTCTACCTAAGGCTCACCCAGGGCTGCTCTGGTTGTCTATCACTTTCGGCCCGCCCAGTGATTTTGACTGTCATGCAGTTCCTGAAGGTCCACCCCAGCCCATCTCTTGCGTCCAAGTTCGATGGATCCTCCTAGTATTGTTGAGTTGAGTTATACGGTCTGGCCATCCAAGTTGACGCCCACCTCATTCCCAAAGCCAGGGTCAGGGCTGGGTCGCCCTGTAGAGTTTGATCAGGCTGATCTTATTTGGCCCGAGCCACCTGCATCCTGTACAGATCTTGAAAATCCGCCCCAGCCCATCCCTCACATCCTTCCCAGCACTATAGATCCTCAACCCCTGGCCCCGCCTCACAAGCCACCTGGCATTCTAGAGGCCAGACAGGGCATGAGGAGAGTAGCCGAGTATGTGGGTGAATTCCATCTGCTGGTTGAGGAGAGTGGGTTTTATAACTGGTCGATTATTGCCATTTTCAAACAGAGTCTCAGCGAGGAAGTCAGGAACAAGTTGTTCTTTTTGGCTCCCCCTTCCTCATTGGCCGATCTGTACGATCAGGCCATTCGTACAGACGTGTGTCTAATTCTGAGGGCCAGGAAGAGGGCCAATTCCACCAATATATCAACACTGGTTTCTCAGACAGTTCCCACTCTTCCCAACCCTCCCGCGCCCTCTGTGGACCTTCTTGGTGTTCCCGCCACTGCGGTGGCTTTTTCAACTTCCTTGATTGGTGTGGTTCAGACTGATCCTGAGCTACTTGATGTATTAAAGCAGCTCACATCTATTGCCGCAGCCATTAAGGAAGTGTGTGCCGCAGTGCCGCTTGTAAGCTCTGCTTTAGAGCTCCGTGCCTGAGGCTGCCTCGCCCATTAGCGCCATACCTGAGCATGTAAGCCAGCGCTGCCCAGCTCCATACCTGAGCTCGCTGTGCCCATTAGCCCTGACCATAAGCCATTCAGAGTCCTGGTCTGGACTTCGTGTCCGCTGCCCTTCCATTTAGCCCCCCATTGAAGACTACTCCTGCCTACCTGGGTCTCCCAGTTCAGCAGATGCTCAACCTGGAGCATGTCTGACAGGCTAGAAGGGGCGTTGGATCCGCTTAGGGGTGTTGACTGCCCCTTGGGGGGGGGTACTGTTAGAGGTCATACCCTTTAACCGACACTAGGGGGAAGCATCAGCGAAGTTACTATCCAGCGACCCTGACAGTAAACGTGATCGTGCACGCGCATCTGCGCAGTCACGTTTATATGCAGCACCTGTCACCTCAGGTATTTAAGCCCTGCTCCTGAGTTTGGCAGTGTCACTGCATGACCACTGTTGGCTGTCTGTATGCTCCGGCAATTAACAATAGACTGACCACTTTAGCTGTCAATATGCGACGGCGGTTAACAATAGGCGGTATTGGTTCTGGCCTGGTCAGGTTTTAGTAGTAGACCGGTTCTGCTTAGAGAATCGGCCGCGTAGGGATTCTGAAGGCTCGAGGTAAGATAGGGATTAGTGGTTAGTGTAGGGACTAAGAGTTCCTTTAGTGTAGGGACTAAGCTTCTCCCCCTTTCGCTTAATGTTACTCGCTCTGTGGGGCCATGCACTGTATTGCGCCTGCGCACCTATGCTGAGTGACATATCTTTGGTTTTGTGTGAAACTGGGATCACGGTGCTGCGTCTTCCAGTTTCACTTCTCATGCGCTTGCCCCCTCCATTCAGCGTGTTTTAAATGCGCTTTCATTTTATGCCGCCTCGCTGGTGTGCACGCCCCACCCCTCCGCACGTTCATAGGACACTGAGCGGTTTGTTACGTCATCCTCAGTGTGGCACACTGTGTTAAGCGTCCTAGCCCTACCATTGTGATCAACCTAAATTGATTGGAGGACATTCTTCATTTCATTTTACACACACCTTCTGTCAGAGCTAGCTGCATATTGGGTCCTAAACCCACTAATAATTAATTATTAGTTTAACGGAATCGTCAGCGCTTAAAAATATGGCGATCCGTAACAGACCAAGTATAATATTTTTGTTTCACTTTGTTTTCTTTATCGACTTTTAGGACTTCTGTGAAAATCCGATGATGTTTTAGGTCATATTTGTGCAGAAATATAGAAAATTCTAAAGGGTTCACAAACTTTCACACACCACTGTATATATCACTAAATGTCCTTTCCAAAGAATGGAAAGATCTAAGATTTTTACATTGTGGGGACATTTTGCCTTATTACAAAAACGAACCAAAGGACATACTTTAGGGCAAAAAAGGATTTAGTCAGCCACTGATTGTGCAAGTTCTCCTACTTAGAAAGATGAGAGAGGTCAGTAATTTTCATCACAGGTGCACTTCAACTATGAGAGACAAAATGAGAAAAAAAAAATCCAGGAAATCACATTGTAGGATTTTTAAAGAATTTAATTGTAAGTTATGGAGAAAATAAGTATTTGGTCACCCACAAACAAGCAAGATTTCTGGCTCTCACAGACATGTAACTTCTTTAAGAAGCTCTTCTGTCCACCACTCATTAACTATATAAATGGCACCTGTTTGACCTCATTATCTGTATATAAGACACCTGTTCACAGCCTCAAACAGTCAGACACCAAACTCATCCATGGCCAAGACCAAAGAGCTGTTGAAAGACACCAGGAAGAAAACTGTAGACCTGTACCAGGCTGGGAAGAGTGAATCTACAATAGGCAAGCAGGTTGGTGTGAAGACATCAACTGTGGGAGCAATTGTAAGAAAGTGGAAGACATACAAGACCATTGATAATCTCCCACGATCTGGGGCCTCACGCAAGATCTCATCCCGTGGGGTCAAAATGATCATGAGAACGGTGAGCAAAAATCCCAGAACTACATGGAGGGACCTGATGAATGACCTCCAGAGAGCTGGGACCAAAGCAACAAAGGCAACCATCAGTAACACTCTATGCCGAGAGGGACTCAGATCCTGCAGTGCCAGGCGTGTCCCCCTGTTTAAGCCAGTAGTCAAGCCAAGTCAGATCTATTTATATAGAGCTTTTTACAATGGAGAATTGTCTCAAAGCAACTTTACAAGTTTAGATTATCTCCTAATATCTACGTCCAATCCCAAATTGAGCAAGCCTAAGGCGACAGTAGCAAGGAAATACTCCCTAAGTGTTATGAGGAAGAAATCTTAGGAGGACCAAGACTCAAAAAGGGACCCAACCTCCTTGGGCGGCGTAGATGATAAATCTAAGAAGAAACTAATGTCATAGAGTCATACTTCAAATAAAATGAAAAATAGGCACATTGGTATTAAGTGGCCTGGGTATGATGGGTCTGGAGCTGATGACGGAAGCAGCTTGAGTGAAGCTGCAGCGGATGAACATCATGTGTGGGGCTGGAACTGGTACCAAAACATAGCTCTGAAAGAAAACAGAAAATGTAATTAGTTATTGATTAAGAGCACAGCGTCTATTAACAATCACTGATGCCATGTGTAGCATGAGACCCCAGCAGCATTAGCTGTAGCAGCATAGCTAGAAAGAGGAGAACCGGAAGGTAACACAGCCAAGAGGGATCACATGAGACATCGGCAACCCCACGGGAGTTACCAGTACCAGTACATGTCCAGGCCCGTCTGAAGTTTGCCAGAGAGCATATGGATGATCCAGAAGAGGATTGGGAAAATACCATGTGGTCAGATGAAACCAAAATAGACCTTTTTGGTAAAAACTCAACTTGTTGTGTTTGGAGGAAGAAGAATGCTGAGTTGCATCCCAAGAACACCATACCTACTGTGAAGCATGGGGGTGGAAACAGCATGCTCTGGAGCTTTTTTTTCTGCAAATATGACAGAACAACTGATCCGTGTTAAGGGAAGAATGATCGAGGCCATGTATCATGAGATTGTAAGGCAAAACCTCCTTCCATCAGTGAGAGCATTGAAGATTGAATGTGGTTGGGTCTTACAGCATGACAATGATCCCAAACACACAGCTCGGGCAACGAAAGAGTGGCTCTGTAAAAAGCATTTCTAGGTCCTTGAGTGGCCTAGCCAGTCTCCAGACCTCAACCCCATAGAAAATTTGTGGAGGGAGTTCAAAGTCCGTGTTGCCCAGCGACAGCCCCAAAACATCAATGCTCTAGAGGAGATCTGCATGGAGGAATGGACCAAAATAACATCTACAGTGTGTGCAAACCTGGTGAAGACTTACAGGAAACGTTTGACCTCTGTCATTGCCAACAAAGATTATGTCATAAAATATTGAGTTGAACTTTTGTTAACGACCAAATACTTATTTTCCACTACAATTTACAATTAAATTATTTTAAAATTCTACAATGTGATTTCCTGGATTTTTTATTTTTTTTATAATTGAAGTGTACCTATGATGAAAATTACAGACCTCTCTCATCTTTCTAAGTAGGAGAGCTTCCACAATCAGTGGCTGCCTAAATACTTTTTTGCCCCACTGTACCATTAAATAGCTACAGTAATAGAACGCCAATGGAAAGTCCTCACAGAAGGGGGCATAAAGACAAACTGCTTAAGCCCTGCAGAGCTGCTTGTAATGAATTGGTATAGAAAAGAAAAAAAGTATTCAAGTTCCTTATGATAATCTGGTTTCTAGTAATTACAAATACCACATCATTTTATGTGTGTCAGTTATGGAAACAAGTTACTTCTTTTCACTTTGTCATAATTTGCCCAATTAAAATAATTCAGTGTCTTGGGGGCCCAGGCCAATCTATCAGCACAGAATTCAAGGTGGGAACCACTACCAGGCAGGATGCCAGTCCATCCCAGGGCACGTGTGCACAGTCACAAACCCAATCACTCACACTGGACACTGTGACACTTTAGAGATGCCAGCCAGTTTGTCTTTGAAATGTGGGAGGAAACCGAAGTACCTGGAGAAAACCCACATGGAGGACATGCAAACTCAACATGGGAGTAGTCCGAGGTCAGGACTGAAACGGGAACCTCTGAAGATGATGACTGCTTGCACCACCGTGCCACCGGTAATGTTTAACTGCTGCCAAAAACACAAAAATACATTCACAAATTTTCTTCTTTATGCAAATATGGAAAGTATATACAACTATAGTAAATATGCAATATTTAAAAATATATACATATATACTGCAATCCATAAACTGTAAACATTTTACATAATCAAATGTGCAATAAGTTGTGAATGTGAAATTAAGTATTGGTTTTAAGCACACATCTTGGTGTTCTGTTTAGTTGATTTTTTTGCACTTTATCCCACCAATATCCGTCTTTTCCAGTCATCCAACAAGTTTCCACTTCAGAAACCTGGGTACATACATTTCAACTCATTTGGTAGCTTTATTAATTTGCACAAAGCCTCTTGTTCCAAATCTGCACTATTCTGATCTTACTAACCACATATATACGCCTTAGGGTTGCCAACCGTCCCGTATTGTCCGGGACATCACGATTTATGGGCAATTTTAATTTGTCCCGGCCGGGACAGCTCCAGTCCCGTATTCCAGTCACAGCCGCATTGGCCAATAACGCACCAAAACTGATACAAACTCCCAGGTGTAGTAGCTACATCAGTGACAGAGCAGTGTGTGTGCTGTGAGCGGAGCCTTATGCTGTCAGAATGAGCAGTGAACCTGTAAATAAAAAAGACTTTGCAACTATAAAAAAGAGTGGGAAGCCAAAAGGTCAACCGCAGTAAAGTTGGCTTGCGGTTAGCGATTCGGAGCTTTTTTCGTCTCCCATTCCGTGATAAAGTCACTTTACACTGTGATTAATACTACATTTGGCTCGTCCTGATTTGTGAATTCAGGTGATGCCATCATCTAAAGTGAAATCATTCGGCAGTACATTTAAGGGCTTTATTTTCAAAAGCTTATAACTTTTAAAAGTGACCACTTAGATGACTGACACCTGCAGTAAAGTGACCAGGCTGATTTGAGAAACTTTTCAGTCTTAATTCTGTCTGTACGTGGCTCGCATAAACCGTGAGGATGGAAAATGATAACACGCGAAATAATTAAGCCTTTCATTTAAATCGCCATAAAACCGTCCAAGCAGGCCTTAGAACTTCAAAAACTGATCATATAGAGAATCAGCACAGGTTAAAGTTACCCTCCATCTGTTCTGAAAGCTATCACAGATATAATTCTGTGTAATAGGCAGTTATTTACATACTGTGTATTATGTGTAGGCATTTTCTGATTTGTGAAAGCTTTCACACATATAACTTTGTCTAATAAATTGTTGTAATGATATTATTTATTACTTTTAGGATAATCTGATTTCACATATATAATTTTGTCTAATAAATATTTATTATGAAGTTTTGTTTTTTTTTAATTTAATCTGATATATGAAAGCTTTCACAGATAAAATTTAGTATAAAAAGCATTTATTTATATAATATTTATTACTTTTAGACATTTTCAGATTGTGAAAGCTTTGACAAATACAATTTTGTATAAAACACATTTGTTTATACAATTTTTATGACTTTTAGGCATTTTCAGATTTATGAAAATTTTCACAATTCATTTTCTGAAAATGCCTAAAATTAATAAATATTTGATATATATATATATATATATACACACATATACGTACATATATTAAATCCAAGGTGTGTATATATATATATATATATATATATATATACATATACATATACGTATATGTATATGTATATAATATATCTATATATTATATATATATAATTACATACACGCTATGTAGATATATATATCATATATGTATAATATTATATAATATATATATATATATATTATATATATATATATATATATACCTATATATATTGTATATATACACACCACATTATATATATTATATATATATCTATATATATAAAAAAAACAATATATATATAACACATTATATGTATACATACATATATATATATATATATATACACGTATGTATATATATATATACATATATATATATATATATATATTTCTCAATTTTATTATAAATTTTATTTTATATATACATATATATGTATGTGTGTATACGTATATATATATAAAATATATATAAAAATATATATTAAAAAATGGAAGAAAGTGTCCCTGATTGAGGGTTGAAGAAGTTGGCAACCCTAATACGCCTATATGTTCCCCTCCACTCCAGTCACAGCTCAATGCTTCCGGCGCCACTACACTTGGATTTAATAAATGCACACGGTAAGGAATTCAACCTATTGCACTAACGCAAGGGGGCGCAAGCGTTTAACCACGATATAAACTGAATCTACTGGTTTAGAAATGCAGCTGTCGCTCTGAACCGAGAGCTGGATTCATGTCGTTGGATTCGCGATATGCCAATGTGTTGTGCATTAGCCTGAAGAAGTTTGGTTAACCTGATATCTAACAGTCAACGTTTCATATTTAGCGTTTGCACTCAGTGAATATTTGCCTAAAACATATATTCATGTCGGTTTAGTTTGAAAGTCTTTATGCTAAGTTACTCTAAAAACAGTTCAGCAACATCAACGTTTAGCCAGTTTAAATTAAACACAGCGTAACAATCACTTCATACAATATTAAGTTAATCACACTAATAATCACTTTATGAAGTATTAAGCTCAACGGAGCGTAATAATCACGTCATTTTTGAGTACAATAGAGCTCCTTGCTGACAATCTACTAACACGTCACGGTGGCCGAGAGGTTAAGGCGTTGGACTCGAAATCCAATGGGGTTTCCCCGCACAGGTTCGAATCCTGTTCGTGACGACATGATGTTTTTCACAGACAATTCAAGAAAACGCCCAACTACAAACATTTCTTAACCATCATCAATGAAATCTTGCTTTTATTCATTCGAACATAAATAACAGAGTAGCAAATTCAAATTATATTTATCTTTGATTTTCTTAATTGTAATAGCCAATATGCTGCCTCTATGCAGTTTGTCGAAATTAATCCTGTTAAAATGCTTTTTTTATGTTAAACCTGGAGTTATGAGTAATTAAAAGTTATGCACAAATATTCACATCCACATTCTTAATGAAAATATACAAACATGGGTGGTAATATACCACATAATCACAATTAACATGCTTATGTTGACCTTTTTGGTGGTTAATTCAAATGGTATTTGTAAAAATGCACTGTGATTTTTCGATGATTTGTAATGAATCAGTTGAAGTTGCTGGATGGAAAATAAGAAATATTTTGTATTTTGCTGTTTGGTGGGTTTCTGCAAGGAACTTTCCTCCCACTGTGTAGGTGAGAATGTGTGTCTGAGAGAGAGAGAGAGAGAGAGAGAGGGGGAGGGATGGATGCTCTGAAGTGTTGCAGAGTGAGAGTGTGTGTGTGTGTGTGTGTGTGTGTGTGTGTGTGTGTGTGTGTGTGTGTGGTGTGCCATGCCATGCCCTGTCCTGTCCAGAAGTGGCTCCTGCTTTATGCCCTGTGTTGCCGGTTAGGCCCTTCATGAACCAGGAACTCCTGCCTGGAAAAACAGGGCGCCCTTGCAGTTAAGCGAGAGGGTATGTCTTGCACCCTACAGGACAGAAGCACGGTCTGATGGACAGACAAACCTACTATGCCAGAGATAAAGCCAGCCTGTTTCACCAGACAGGAGTTCCTACTTAATGTTACAATCAAAGTCAGGTTTACTTCTATAGCACTTTTTACAATAGTGCATTGTCTCAAAGCAACTTTATAAATATCTAGGCCCACAGCCCCAATTAAGCAAGCCTACATTCTCTAATATGAGAGAAGTAAGAAACAAGAGAGACTTACAACAGATACATTCTCACAATCCAAGCGATTGTGGGTAAAGAACCTTGCAAAAGGGTCCTACAGTGGCAGCAGCTAAATATGAACACTGCACCTTCTGGGCTACAGTCCACTATCTTAACTTTAACCTTAATTATCTACAGTGGGGCAAAAAAGTATTTAGTCAGTCACTGATTGTGCAAGTTCTCCGACTTAGAAACATGAGAGAGGTCTGTAATTTTCATCATAGGTACACTTCAACTATGAGAGACAAAATGAGAAAAAAATCCAGGAAATCACATTGTACGATTTTTAAAGAATTTAATTGTAAATCATGAAAATAAGTATTTGGTCACCCACAAACAAGCAAGATTTCTGGCTCTCACAGACATGTAACTTCTTCTTTAAGAAGCTCTTCTGTCCTCCACTCGTTACCTGTATTAATGGCACCTGTTTGACCTCGTTATCTGTATAAAAGCCTCAAGCAGTCAGACTCCAAACTCAACCATGGCCAAGACCAAAGAGCTGTCGAAGGACACCAGGAAGAAATTG